>JADBJO010000670.1:232500-235000 GCA_016801955.1 Conus betulinus | reverse complement strand
CCACACACACAGGCACACACACACACACACTTCCCCCCTTCCCTGGGAAGCAAATGGCACAGCCCGATACCATCCTGATAAACAGAAGTGGGAAAATAACAGACAGTCAGTACGAAAACAACAAAACAACAACAACAACAACAACAAACAACAACAACAACAACAAGAACAAAAAAGGAAAGAAAAAAAAAAAAACACTGTTTCGAATTGCTTAGTTTTTTTTTTCCATTCCGTTTCTTTTGTTAAGAATCCTCGTAGCCGATGACGCTACTAAAGTAAACGTTAAAACAAAGGACACTGTTTGGCATCACTCAGTTTTTCATCCCGTTTCTTTCAGTTAAGAATCCACGCAGCTGGTGATGACGCAACTTTAAACAAACGTGAGAGCAAAGAGACAGAGACTCAAGAGAAGAAATCTTTCCTCTGCACCACTCAGAAAGGTTCCAGTGCTCTATAGATAGCAAAGTCGTCTGATTGGTCCACACAGTGTGCGGCATTCACCTGGCTGTGCTGTGCTGTGCTGTGCTGTGCAGAGCTGCTGTGGACGGCGCCGGAAGCGCTACGTCTGGTGCTGAAGGGAGAGCCCCACAGCCCCACCCAGGCCGCCGACATGTACGCCCTGGCCATCCTCCTCAAGGAGATCCTCTGCCGGAACGAGGCCTACGAGGACGAGATCCACGTCAAGGGACTCACGCCCAAAGGCAAGGGGGACAAAGGGAGAGGAGGGTGGGGGTGGGGGTGGGGTGTGTGTGTGTGTGTGGATATTTAGATCGTCATCAGTCACATGCCCCTGTCATCAACATTCGATGTAAGGAGTAAAAGTAAAGAGGACAAACAGGAACTAATTATCTCCCAACAAATGCCCCTGTCACCAACATTCAATGTGATAAGTAAAAATAATTAACACATGTATTAACTATTTATCTCCCAGCAAATACCCATATCATCAACATTCAATATAAGATGTTGGAATTAAAATGCACATGCAGTAATTAATTATCTCACAACAAACGCCCATATCTCACAACAAACGCTCATATCCTCAACATTTATTACCACACTATGTTAAACTAAAGAGGAAACCAATGACTAATTTTCTCTCAACAAATGCCCATATCCTCAACATTCAGCACAATACGTTGAAAATAAAAGGGCAAGTGAAAAGCGATTATCTCGAAATAAGTGCTTTTTTTTTCTTTGTTAACTATGTGTGTGTGTGTGTGTGTGTGTGTGTGTGTGTGTGTGTGTGTGTGTGTGTTAGAACTACTTGCATACTGTATAGGTCACTGTGTGCAGTTTTGTTTTGTACAGCATCCGAGGAAAAATGTTCATACTGGTACCTCTACCTGTACACGCATTTCTTTCCGTCAAATACAAAGGACGGTTTCGATGACGAAATACCGAAAACGCTCTAAGGTGACAAGGGTACATATACTGGTTTTCAATGAGCTTTAGTATTATGACAGAAAAGAAGCTCCCGTACAGGGGACGGAGGGTGGGGGGGTGGTTTGTGGAGTGGGTGGGGGGTAGAGGGGCACAAGACGAAATCCTTTCTGTGTCAGACAGAAAATCTTTTACTTTATGAGAATTTACTAAAAAAAAAAAAAAAAAAAAAAAAAAAAAAAAGGTCAGGTCAGGTGATTCACTTGAAATGGGTGTTTGTTCTTGCTATCTAATACTTTTGATATTCATTCTTTGTGTTTTCAAAACGTTTTAAACTTGCGGTTTGGGGTTCCTGTTCTTGGGCTGTTTACATTTTGGTTGGTGTCCACTGACCTGGTCCAGGTCTCTCTGTCCATGGTTTCAAAGTGAGGTGACGGCAGCTCTGGAAAGTGTGAACAACCTGAAAAGACTGGCTGTTCGCCCAAATGAAAGAGACAGCCACTGTGCGCCCACTTGGAGGAGAAAAGTGATTGCCCTTACTCCCTTTTCACTGTCTTGAATGTTGTTTGTCTTGCCCGAAGAGGACCAAAGAGGTCGATGCGTGTCGTGTTTTGTCTCGTTAAGTTTGTCTCATTCGTCGTTCGGCAGTACAGTAAATCTTCTTTTAACTTTATGGGTCAGTGATCAGGCCGTGTGATCCATGGTCTGTGTGTCCATTGGTCAGTGACCAAACTTCGTGGTCCATGATGGTCAATGACCAAACTTCGTGGTCCATGACGGTCAGTGACCAAACTTTGGGGTCCATGATCTGTCTGTTCAATAGTCAGTGACCAAACTTTGTGGTCCATGATCTGTCTGTCCATTGGTCAGTGACCAAACTTTGGGGTCCATGATCTGTCTGTCCAATAGTCAGTGACCAAGTTCTGTGGCTCCTGTCGTTGCAGACATCGTCAGCAAGGTGTCGGAACCTCCGGAGGACACGCTGTTCCGGCCAGCCCTGACGGACCTTCCGGACGAGCCGGCCAGCGTGGTGTACAGCTGTGTGCACCTGATCCACGCCAGCTGGCAGGAGGACCCCGCCCTGCGCCCCACACCGCCCGCAAACTGCTCCGGCACA
>JADBJO010000670.1:207500-227500 GCA_016801955.1 Conus betulinus | reverse complement strand
CGACCGGGCTGTGGCTGTGGACAGGGTGTCGGAACGAGCGGCGTGGGTGCACTGCCTCTGAGGTGGCGCAGAGGTTGGACAGCAAAAAAAAAAAAAAAAAAAAAAAAAAAAAAAAAGAAAATCATTCAAGTTTCCGCATGAGAATTGAACAAAGATACAAGTGCCTATATATGTATTGCACTGAAAGCCTGTGTGTGTGTGTGTGTGTGTGTGTGTGTGTGTGTGTGTGTGTGTGTGTGTGTGTGTGTGTGTGTGTACAGGTTTGAACACAGGTCCCGTGGTGGCGGGCGTGGTGGGCACCATGATGCCCAGGTACTGTCTGTTCGGGGACACGGTCAACCTGGCGTCCAGAATGGAGTCCCATGGTGGTGTGCGTGAGTAGCATGGGCACTGGTCATCTCCTGCCGTCAGTGGACAGGGGGCATCGGCAAATTTCACCACTGACATCGTTAGCAACAGCCAGTGGACATTAACACACACTGGCCTACATACCCTGTTTTTTTCTCCCTCTCTGTCTGTCTCTATCTCTCTGTCTGTCTGTCTGTCTCTATCTCTCTGTCTGTCTGTCCATCTGTCTGTCTCTCTCGTTATCTCTCTAATTCTCTGTCTGTCTGTCTGTCTGTCTGTCTGTCTGTCTCGCTCCCTCCCCTGTGTGTGTGTGTGTGTGTGTGTGTGTGTGTGTGTGTGTGTGTGTGTGTGTGTGTGCGCGCGCGTGTGTGCGTGCGTGCGTGCGTGTGTGTGCGTGCATGCGTGCGTGTGTGCATGTGCATGTGTGTGTATCTCGCATGCATGAAAGCACACACACACACACACACACACACACACACACACACACACACACACACACACACACACACACACACACACACACACACACACACACACACACACACACACACACACACACACACACACACACACACACACACAACTATTTGGTAGTGAAAATAACGATGTAGTCCAGGCACTGGAGGCCCGAGAGGCGGGTGCGTTCCATCCGAGGGTCACATACCTTACAGGTTACGGTCCGTCCTCCATACTATGTCTTTCTTCTTTGTGTAGTCATTGACTTTGAAGCCATCAGCCCCGCACATTATGGCCCGATGGCTTTGGCATATCTCCTTTCTTCCTTTCTTTCTGTCTTTCTGTCTTTATTTCTTTCTATCTTTCTTTCTTTCTTTCTCTCTATCTTTCTTTTTTTTTTCGCTCTATCTTTCTTTTTTTTTTTTTTTTTTTTTTTTTTCTTTCTTTCTTTCTTCTTCTTTTTCACCTCTGTGAAGAGTTATCGGAGTATCATAACGAAGACCTGTTCACCAGGTACCTCCAGCCTGGGATTCTCCATCTATTTTCTCTGTCTGTTCTGCAGCGTCGTCTATCCAACGGATTTTTTTTTTTTAAATCTCTGTCTTTCCCCCAGGCTCCCTCCCTCACGATAGTTCTCTGGAGGACTGTTTGAGCAATGCCGCAAGATCTCGTTGTATGCCATACCGAATTGGTTTTCTTTCCTATACTGATGTCAGCAGATCTCCATAGTGTTTGATGCGCTGTTTGACTGTCTAACCACTGGTATTTCTTTCGCATTCCCGGCTATGCTAGACCCTCATTCCAGTTATTAAATTAGTGAGGCGAAGTCAGCAGTCCGCCGAAGAGACCCGCCATCCCCACAGCTTCTCCTGGACCTCAGTCGGACTGTTCCACCCACGTCCGGCGTCTCAAGACTTGAAAGGAGGGGCAGGACTCTAAGACGTGGGTGGGAGTTTGGGAGCCTGTACCACAAGGGCACTGATCCATGATTATATGTGATGGTCGACATCTTTTGGTGACATCTCACTTTTCACGGCTTGGACTCGTCTTTGCAGGCCTGCTGTGAGAGTTCCTGTCTGGCATGTTTTACAGAAAGGTGGGATAATACCAGTGCTTGCAGGAGCTTGGTTTGTGTTTCCAGATCTCGCTGTCCTTCTTAGCATGCGTGACATTGCAGACATCGATTAATCCACACGCAGTGACGCCATCTTGACCAAACTGAAGGAAACGGCTCAAATCCCTTCTTACAACGTGACGATGGGTTAACCATCAGGGGTGACTGTTCCCTGAAGGCCATGTTAATAATAATAATAATAATAATGAATACTTATATAGCGCCTATTCTCGGCTAGAGACCAAGCTCTAAGCGCTTTACAATCAACACTCGTTTACACAACGGGCTGCCTACCTGGGTAGTGCCGACTGAAGAGCTGCCAGCTGGCGCTTCATTCAGTCGTTCCGTGTCATCCAGTCAGTATCGTTCAATATCGTTCACTCTCACGTTCCTTACTTTCTTCATTCTTTCCATTTCTCACGCAGGGTGCGTGCTATGTGTAACGTGTCATCCATACCAACGGCCAAACTGGCCTTCTCTTCCGAAAGTTGGTGATGAGATTTTACGTGTGTGCAAGATATTATGCGTGCGTTCACATACGGAACCTCGGTTTATAGTCCATTTTATAGTCCCATTCGAAGGACTGTATGGGAAATGGAGTCAGAACCAATGTTAACTCCGAGGGAAAAATCCCCCCGTACCGAAACGCCCCGGCGGAGATTCGAACCCGCAACCCCAGGATCACCAAGATTACGAGTCGGGCGCTCTACCAACTGAGCTATTCTCATTTCAGCATGCCAGTTGGTTGAATTTCCACGTGCTCTTTCCCTGTTCATGAGGTTTTGCGTTTTCCCTTTACCCTCCTTTCTCTGTTCATGAGGTTTGGTGTTTTCCCTTTACCCTCCTTCTCTGTTCATGAGGTTGGGTGTTTTCCCTTTACCCTCCTTTCCCTGTTCATGAGGTTTTCCCTTCACCCTCCTTTCTCTGTTCATGAGGTTTTCCCTTTACCCTCCTTTCCCTGTTCATGAGGTTTCCCTTCACCCTCCTTTCTCTGTTCATGAGGTTTTCCCTTCACCCTCCTTTCCCTGTTCATGAGGTTTTCCCTTCACCCTCCTTTCCCTGTTCATGAGGTTTTCCCTTTACCCTCCTTTCCCTGTTCATGAGGTTTTTCCCTTTACCCTCCTTTCCCTGTCATGAGGTTTTCCCTTTACCCTCCTTTCTCTGTTCATGAGGTTTTCCCTTCACCCTCCTTTCTCTGTTCATGAGGTATTCCCTTCACCCTCCTTTCTCTGTTCATGAGGTTTTCCCTTCACCCTCCTTCTCTGTTCATGAGGTTTTCCCTTCACCCTCCTTTCTCTGTTCATGAGGTTTGGCGTTTTCCATTTACCCTCCTTTCTCTGTTCATGAGGTTTTCCCTCACCCTCCTTCTCTGTTCATGAGGTTTTCCCTTCACCCCTCCTTTCTCTGTTCATGAGGTTTGGTGTTTTCCCTTCACCCTCCTTCTCTGTTCATGAGGTTTGGTGTTTTCCCTTCACCCTCCTTTCTAGTTCATGAGGTTTTCCCTTCACCCTCCTTTCTCTGTTCATGAGGTTTTCCCTTCACCCTCCTTTCTCTGTTCACGAGGTTTTCCCTTCACCCTCCTTTCTCTGTTCATGAGGTTTTACCCTTTATCCTCCTTTCTCTGTTCACGAGGTTTTCCCTTCACCCTCCTTTCTCTGTTCATGAGGTTTTACCCTTTATCCTCCTTTCTCTGTTCACGAGGTTTTCCCTTCACCCTCCTTTCTCTGTTCATGAGGTTTTACCCTTTATCCTCCTTTCTCTGTTCACGAGGTTTTCCCTTCACCTCCTTTCTCTGTTCACGAGGTTTTCCCTTCACCCTCCTTTCTCTGTTCATGAGGTTTTCCCTTCACCCTCCTTTCTTTCTCTGTTCATGAGGTTTTCCCTACACCCTCCTTTCTCTGTTCATGAGGTTTTCCCTTCACCCTCCTTTCTCTGTTCATGAAGTTTTCCCCTTTACCCTCCTTTTCTAGTTCATGAGGTTTTCCCTTTACCCTCTTTTCTGTTCATGTTTGGTTTTCCCTTCACCCTCCTTTCTCTGTTCATGAAGTTTTTTCCCTACACCCTCCTTTCTCTGTTCATGAGGTTTGGTGTTTTCCCTTCACCCTCCTTTCTCTTGTTCACGAGGTTTTCCCTTCACCCTCCTTTCTCTGTTCATGAGGTTTTTTCCCTTCACCCTCCTTTCTCCAAACGCATTTTTCCCAGACGCTGTGGTCTCAATGATAATGACAATATTCTGAAAAGAACATACGCCAGACGTGGTGTCACCACCTGGAATTTCCTTGAAATGTGACTGCACACGATACGATTCTATCAAGACAATCACCCACAAACCAGAAAATTGTGCAAATAGCAAAAAAAAAAAAAAAAAAAAAAAAAAAAAAAAAAAAAGTGCTTTCCATGCATCAAATTAATATATTTTTTTTTTTTTATAAACGCCCCCCCCCTCCCCCCCCCCCCCCCCCTTCCTTTTTTTTTTTTTTTAGTCTAATATCACCAAAGTGTGAACAGGCTCTAAATTTAAGAACCCACTCACTCACTCCTTGGAATGTGTATTGTTCTTTACACATCGTCATGTTCACGCAGACTGCACTGAGGGAAGTAGCGTTTGGTGCAGTTAGTCTCATTGCCTTTGTTTTCAAATTCATCATTCCGCTGGCACTGGGTCCGGCGCCGTCCTCGCCATAGAAATGGCTTGAACGCAGAATGTCCCGGGGCACTTTTGTTCGCAGTGTGTTTATTCCGGATGTGTTTTCATCTGAACTTCTTGGATCATCCCCAAGTGTTATGAACCGGTCTCCTCCCCCCCCCCCCCCCCCCCCCCCCCCCCCCCCCCCTCTCCTTGTCTCCTTTGTCTCCAGGCCCCCTTCCCTTCCACCAACCCCGCTTTCACCCGCTTAGATATTGGTTTGGATGGCCCAAAGTTTCAAAGATCAGATCCATTCCCGAAACTTAAATGTATGTGGCAGAGACAAGATGTTGGTGTGTTCTGAACATAAGTCAAACACAGGTGGGCATGCTGTCTGTCTGTCTGTCTGTCGTCTGTCTGTCTGTCTCTGTCTGTCTGTCTCTCTCTCTCTCTCTTCTCTCTCTCTCTCTCTCTCTCTCTCTCTCTTCTTTCTTCTTCTTCTTCTTCTTCTTCTTGTTCTTGTTCTTGTTCTTCTTGTTCTTCTTTTTCTTCTTCTTCTTCTTCCTTTTTTTCCATACTTGTTGATTTATTCTTATGCGTAATGATCTCGCAGCTTTGAAGATCCACCTAAGCCCTTACACCTATGACGTCATCAAGGATTACAAGGAGTACACAGTGGCGGAAAGGGGAGAGATTGAGGTCAAGGTCTGTATGTCTTCACCTCCCCCCCCCCCTCCCGCGCTCCACTCCCTCCTCTCTCCCTGTCTTGCTTTCCCATCCTCTCTGTACCCCCCTCCCTCCCTCCTTCTCTTTGTCTGTCTTCTCCTCACAGTCTGCATGCTTCTGCCTATCTTCTCTCTTTCTAATTGTGAGACATCCCTCCCTCTCCCTCCCTCTCTCTACCCCTCCATCCCTCTCTCCCTCTGTCTCTGTCTCTCTCTCACACTCAGCATGCTTCTGTTCATGTTTATCTTCTGTCTTTCTAATTGCCGCAGTGTCTTGTTCCTCTCTTCACACTTACTCGCACTATCGTGTTGTATCCTTTTCGTGATCAACGCCCAAACATACTGTTCATGAAGATGAAACACTGACCCAAAGGGCAAGTAATTATCGCACCCCACCATCACAATCATCATGATTTTGGTTGAGGCTTTTTTAAAAACAAGATAGATCAAGAGAGAAAAGGAAGGGGGGGGGGGGGGGGGGGGGGGGGGGGGGGAAGGAAGAGGCGCGGCGCGGGGATGAGGAAAGGGTCTTATAAAACTCGTTGCGTGAGAAAATAAAAAAAATCCTGATATCTTTTTAATCATGGCAACGATCAAGTGTGTATGTGCGACGGAGATGTGTGTCTGTGAATGGACAGCAGAGTGATGTCATCTTGGAACCATTCTGTGTTTCTGCTCGCAGGGCAAGGGACGGATGGTGACGTACTTCCTGGAGGGTAAAAATGACGTCACAGACCACCGAGAGCGCCGTGGTTCAGGCCGTGAGGAACTCCAAAGACTACGACCCGCCCCCCTCCATCGTGGATCTTCACCGGTCTGTGGAGGGGGCGTCTGTCACAGAGGAGGACCATGCCGGCACTGCCAGTGCTTAGGGGGGGCCTCACACGTGGCAATCTTTCTGGCTGGGCAAGCCGAGTTGTGTGTCGGACACCACAGCAAGGTGCTGTCAGAATGGAGAGTGATCTCATTTCCCCCTGGGAACACACGGTTTTTGTTCCGAAAGGCTGTGTTTCTGTGCATGAACTTTGAAGCTGGGTTAATTAGATCGCGGGGCTTACAAGACTAGTGTGTTTCTCTAAACAGACTTCAATCATCTATACGATCTTTCTTTTGCATTTCATGTGATGCTGCAACGATCTACAGACCGTGTTCTTCATTCGACGACCTTTTCTCAAGGGAGAGAACACATCCCAGTTTCTTGCGAAATCACCTTTCTGGCCATTGGTGCTCGACAGAGATATATTGTGGTATTGTTCGGCCTGCTGAGCTTTGAACGGTTTCATCTAGGCTGTAAAATCAGTTTTCGCTGTCTGTCTGTCTGTCTGTCCAAGATCTTCATTCATTTATGACCACAGTTCTGCGAACGTAAAGACAACGGTCGTACCGAATGAAATGTGTATTTACGAACCGACCGTGCAAATAAAGATCAACCAACCAGTTTCCATCACAGAAAAAACATATGGTTATTTCCCTTAGCAGAACTTCAACAGTTTTCAGAGCGTGTCGGTTAAGGTCAAAAGGTTAATCATCCTATAGCCGAATGGCTGTAGGGGAAGTGGGCTATCAGAGATTCGTAGTGTCTTGGACAGGGCGTGTTGGAAAGCGGAGCCCGTCTCTCCCTTTCGGCTGCCTTTAATCTTTCCCTAAATGAATCAGGCACCCCTTTGCTGTTGCATGGACAAAGAAGAATTTAACTATTGCATGGACAAAGAGGGATTTTACTACTGCATGGACAAAGAGGAATTTTACTATTGCACAGACAAAGAGGAATTTTTACTATTGTATGGACAAAGAGGAATTTTACTATTGCATGGACAGAGAGAGGAATTTTTAAAACGGAAAGATCCGACCTAACGAATGGTTCCAATGCACGACCGTCAGCTCCGCAAGTAAACGCTGTAACCATTTGGCCCTGTGGAGCCATGCTATTTCACCAGTACAAAGCTCCTGAATCACTGGAGAAAAGATGCTGCAATTAAGAACGAGATCTTTCCGACAAAGCCACTATGGCGTGACCAACAAAAGGTATTGATTGGAGTGGATAAGTATCTTTGCCTTTCGATGGTCAGGTTCCCTTGTGCGTGTTGCAGGCATTCATCGTTTCCTGTTGACCTTATTTGTTTCTTCGTTGGCTTCTTGTTCACATGCTGTCTATCTTGTTCGCTCTGCTCCGATAGTGCCACACAGACAGCTTTGAAGCACGCGTACACACACACACACACACACACACACACACACACACACACACACACACACACACACACACACACACTGCCGCGTGGCACACAGTGACTGTCGAGCCTGGACAGGGTCAGTGACTGTGTAGCCTGGGACAGAAAGAAAAAAAAAAAAAGAAAAGGAATAGCGGGAATATAAGGTGAAATACCTTTCCTGTCTCTTGTCTGTTTTGTCCAGACGAATATATTTTGTGAGCTGAAAGTTGGTTCCATGAGGAACGGCCTGTGGAGGGGATCAGTGGACACAGCTTCCTATGAAGACAGCCTACAGCATCATTACAAGCGGAGCAAAGGAGAACGTGAAAACTACAGAGGGCAGCCGAACCGTGAGATTTGAGGCCAGCTTGGACCGAACCCCATGCTTTCTGTGAACAGTGCGCACACTCCAGTCTCAGCTCTTACCTGTCTCCTTAGCTCCCCGGAAATGGTGACACGTCTGTTGCTGACATGGAACGTTTGGAGTCAAAACGAGAAAAGAAAAAAAAAGGAGAAGAATTGAAGCTGTGTATAACTCTAGTCTACTGCTGCAGTAAGCGCACATAGCTGATCGGTCCATGAGGAGACGTATCACTGATGACTGGTCCATGACTAAACATGTAACTGATGATGATTCATCCATAACTTAACATGTCCACGAATTAGTCCATAAAACACTGAAACATATCACTGATGATTCGTCCATAACTAAGCATGTCACTGATGACTGGTCCATGACTAAACATATCACTGATGACTGGTCCATGACTAAATATATCACTGATGACTGGTCCATAACTAAACATATCACTGATGATTTGTCCATAAACTAAACTAACTGATGCATGTCCACTGATGATGACTGGTCCATGACTAAACATATCACTGATGACTGGTCCATGACTAAGCATTTCACTGATGACTGGTCTGTGACACAACATGACACTGATAACTGGTCCATAACTAAAGATATCACTGATGACTGGTCCATAACTAAACATATCATTGTGACTGGTCCATAACTAAACATATCACTGATGATTCGTCGTCTATAAGAAAACATATCGTTAGTGCTTGGTCCATACGAAAACGTTTTGCAATTATTTACAGTTTCTTGTGAACCTCACTTGCTTGTTGTCCTTACATGCTTGTTTTTTTCATTCATTGCCCCCTGTCTGTCCCCCATTTCATTTCAAGAAAAACTGCCCCCCCCCCCCCCTTTTTTTTTTTTTCTTTTTTCAATTTCATCCTTTTTTTTTCTTCTTTTCTCCCCCCCCCCCCCCCCCCTCCCGCCTCTTTTCTCCCACTTTTGCCGCAACCAAGCTTTAAAGATGGACTGGTGTTTGCGGTGTCCTAGTTTTTGTGCTCCAGTGTTTATGAGATCTGGAGTAGTGACGGCCTCTTGCTTAGTGTTTTTTTTTTCTCAGTGTTAGGTGAAGTTGCTGACATTTGTCTTTTTTTCATGTTGTTGTGTCAGTGCATTTGTTGAATGTATCTCTTGACAAATGTCTGGACATGGTTTTAGTAGAATGTGGACATGATGGATTTATCTTTGTTTGAAATGGAGTGTGTGTGTGTGTGTGTGTGTGTGTGTATGTGTGTGTGTGTGTGTGTGTGTGTGTGTGTGTGTGTGTGTGTGTGTGTGTGTGTGCGTGCGTGCGTGCGTGCGTGCGTGCGTGCGTGCGTGCGTGCATGTATGCGTTTGTGTGTTCAGTATCCAACATAGAACAGAAACAAAACCACATCAAAATATGAAACGTCGACGTTGACATTTGTAATGTTTCATGAAGATTTATAATTCTATAGATAGTTCAGAAGTTCGGAAGTGACCAACAGGCACTGTCCAGGCGTCATGTTCTGTGGACAATTGGTCGCCATCTTGTTGAAGGAATTCTGGATGAAACCCTTGGTCCAGATAAGCAACATCTGAAGACGTGTGGAAACGTCTTCCTCCTTGGAACTGTGTCTGTAATGTAAGAAAACTATCCAGTGCAATGTCTATTTGTCCAAACTGATTGTACATTAAATAAAACAAAAAACAAAAACACAAATAAAGCGATTCTATGACTGCTCGGAACAAGTATTCTCAACGCTTCTTTGGTAAGATGTTTGCAGCATGATTCTGTTGTGACACTGTTTCTTCAGTAAGATGTTTACAGCATGATTCTGTTGTGACACTGTTATCTTCCCTGTCTTTATTGCTGCATCGTTGTTTCTTTGGTAAGATGTTTACAGCATGATTCTGTTGTGACAGTGTTTCCTCAGTAAGATGTTTACAGCATGATTCTGTTGTGACACTGTTTCCTCGGTAAGATGTTTACAGCATGATTCTGTTGTGACGCTGTTTTTCTTCGGTAAGATGTTTACAGCATGATTCTGTTGTGACGCTGTTTCTTCGGTGAGATGTTTACAGCATGATTCTGTTGTGACGCTGTTTCTTCGGTGAGATGTTTAGCAGCATGATTCTGTTGTGACGCTGTTTCCTCGGTAAGATGTTTACAGCATGACTCTATTTTGTGACACTGTTTCCTTGGTAAGATGTTTACAGCATGATTCTGTTGTGATACTGTTTTTCTTGGTAAGATGTTTAGCATGCATGACTTTGTTGTGATACTACAGCATGACTCTATTTCTTCGGTAAGATGTTTTCAGCATGATTCTGTTGTGACACTGTTATCTCCCCTGTCCTTGTTGCTCATCCTCGATTTTTACTTTTTTGGTATTCGTACAACTCTGAGCAAAAGACCTTTATGGAGTAGTATACGTGTACTTACTGGTCTTTTGATTCCACATTTTGTAATAAAGTTCATGAGTTTCTCATAGTTTTGGATGGGTTTTCTTTTCTTTCTTTTTATTTGTGTTCTCTTTTGTCAATGTTGAAAGCTTCAAAAATGAATCACCACACCGAAAAGAATGAAGAAAATGGTGTAGCCATGAACCCTATAACTAGATATAACAAATGATAAATTGTGTTGTTTTAAAAAAAAAAAAGCAAATGTCAATCTTGTATTATGTTTTGCATTTACATTCTAGCAATTCTTGACGTGTGAACGTAGTTTTGTGTGTTTAACATTGAACTGAGAATGTCATTGTTGGTTGGTACATGCTATCTGTGTTTGCCGTTTTGTTTGACTTTTCTGACTTTACTATCGTCAAACTTTTTGATGCTCAAGGGATGCGTATGGATTCGATTATTAATCATCGTGTTCAAGAAATATATTAGTACAAGAAATATTTTTAGTCTCTTTCTCTCTCTCTGTTTCTATTTCTGTCTCTGTCTGTCTGTCTGTCTGTCTCTGTCTCATTTTTGAATGAATTTACAAAAAATTTACCGCTACCTTATGTGTACCAGGAACTAAAAGGTTAAGTATAATCTTTTGTTCTCTCAGTGCCGGACTGCTGAATGCACTCATCTCTGGCTGCCCAGTGTACATATTCTATCTAAACTGGCGTGTCTTCAGAACTCTTCTCTGCCTGACCGGTTCTCAGGGTAAAGAAGTGTGATCATGCTAAGCCTTCTTCTTACATGGAGGTCAACTGTGAGATGGAGGTCTTCTTCAAACACTCCACTGGCTGCCTTTATCAGCTAGAATAGATTACAAACTGTCACAAGTGTGCTTTTACATTTTTCAGAATTAAAAAGAAAGTTTTTTTTGCCTACACGGCTGAACTCCCGAAATTCCTATCGTCTTCTGACGTCAGAACTTTTCACACACCCCAAGTTTGAACCAAGTCTGTAGGTCATCGGTCCTTTTCATTCTGTGCTCCACAGAGCTGGAATTCTCTTCCATGTCAATTCCGTTATACAGTCTCCCGGGACTTTTTCGAAAGATCATTAGAAAATCAGTCTTTTCGAGCTGTACAGTGGTTAGTAGAATATTTTCTGCCTTGGACCATCATTTCTAGTGTGTACTTGCGCTGCGACTGCAGTGGAGAGACGTGGTTGACAATTGGAGTGTTGGTGAAATTTTTGTTAGATAGATGTGGTGTGCCTGAAAGTATACGTTAGATCGAATACATGGTGTACTCGAAGGTATTTCTCACATAGAATATGGTGAGAATGTTTTCATGCGAAGCGCAAGGAGCTCCGTTTACAACTGGAAATGTTGTGATATCCGGGAACTTCTTCTACTTCTTCTTCCTCTCTCTCTCTCTCTCTCTCTCTCTCTCACTCACACACACACACACACACACACACACACACACACACACACACACACACACACACACACACACGCACGCACGCACACACGCACCATCTCGAGCGCGCACACACACACACACACACACACACACACACACACACACACACACACACACACACACACACACACTACAGACACGTGAATTTTGTAGTAAACTTTATTTGAAAATGACCGCTAGATATGTACAGATAGATACAAAGCAACTTAGACAGGCCCCTGGCCAAACTAGAAGTGGCAACATCTCAATGTAGAAGCGAGAAAACAGCAATGACTCTTATCCTGAAACACAGCTGCGAAATAAACATCAACACTTGTTCCACACGCTTCCCTCTGTGTCTACACCTGCTCTTCCGTTGTGAGCAATGGGTTAGCTGACAGGTTTGTGATGAGTCCAGCACTGGCCACCAGTGCCAGACTCTGCTGTCATGATGTTGCTGTACAACATCCACTCCTGACCAGCAGATGTGTAGTGTCACAACAATCATCCACCGGCTGAAAGGAAGCATCATGCTTTCTTCCCGTCAAACCTTTCGTTTTTGGGGTAAATACTGGTAAACAGTCAAAAAAAAAAAAAAAAAAAAAAAGAAAAACCACTTGTCTGATACCGTCGGTAAGGCAATTATAGTCTGCTACAATGTCCTCTTGTGTAAGTGAATCTTATCCTCGATGTGGGGAGATGTCCGGTTAAAATGATTCAACTTCCATTTTTCGCCGAATATGAGGAAGATAAGCGACTGCTCGTTCTTCGTTTACATTGTTCTGAATGTTGATTATCTTGCCTGAAGAAGATCTAAGAGGTCGAAATTCGTTGCGTTTTGTCTTGTAATTTCTTTGCCTTTGACGAACTCACTAAGAGTTATTCAATTGTCATTAAATTGATTATGCTATTTCAAGCAGTGAAAACTTCTTCATTTGTCAGAAGACCAAATTTCACTTTATCTTTTTGTAATCTTCCAAAGACGTTTCCTCCTCAACTTCGCACATAGTTTGAAATTTCCCAGTTTAAGATGATACATAGCAACGCTTGTCGTTAATCCAAATGTATGCAGTTTAGTTCTCACCCGCTTTTCTGGTTTGTTTCCGAATTGTACCCTTTTGCCTGTTCATGAGTGTGTGTGTGTGTGTGTGTGTGTGTGTGTGTGTGTGTGTGTGTGTGTGTGTGTGTGTGTGTGTGTGTGTGTGTGTGTGTGCGTGTGTGTGTGTGTGTGTGTGTGTGTGTGTGTGTGTGTGTGTGTGTGTGTGTGTGTGTGTCTGTGCGTGCGTGCGTGCGTGCGTGTGTGTGTGTGTTGTGTGCGTGCATGCATGCGTGCGTGTGCACGTACGAGCGAGCTTGCTCACCCTAAGCAATGTAACGATCGTACCTTTAACGGTGTGTTATTTAGAAAAAAAAATGTTCATGGTTCAGGGGCAATTAAGAGTTTCTCATTTGTCTTGAGCGTAGGCGGAATACTGGTAGCTCTCAAACAGTGCTGAAACTGCAGCGGTTTTGAGTTTAAACCAAACTGTAGACAATAGGCTTACACCATGGCATTCCATCAAACATCACTCCGACAAGTCAGTCAGACTGAGGTATGCAGTCAACTAGGAAGCACAAACTGAGATGTACAGTCAACTAGGAAGTACAGACTGAGGTGTATAGTCCACTAGGAACCACAGACTGAGGTGTATAGTCCACTAGGAACCACAGACTGAGGTGTATAGTCCCAATAGAAAGCAGAGACTGAGGTGTATAGTCAACTAGGAAGCACTTCTTAAAAAAAAAAAAAAAAGACATAAAATTCTTACGAGCAGGACAATTCACAACGCTCCAATTACAATAGCCTATCATAGCGTCAATGGGAAGTAAATCCATCAAAACAAGGATATTTATGAAAGACATGTCACGTGTATTTAAGGATCACACGAAAATAAAGGGTTGTTGAAAAGCCAGTTGACGCTCTAAATGAATAAAATCTATTGCACTCGATCTTGCTTATAACATGGCACAAGCAACAAGCAAGAGGGAAAAAAAAAAACACAAAACAAGCAACAAACAAACAAACAAACAAAACGATACAAAACGCAATAGACCGAGGATAGTCTCCTTTCCCGACAAACTTAGAGCTTCGCCTGATCCGATGCACCTGTCGGACGCCATCAGAGGCACTGGGATGCCTTGGTCAGTGTCATCACTACCAGATCAACAAGTCCAACAATAACAAATGAGGGAAGAGATGGAGAGGGCGGGGACGGGAGCCAATGAACCCTAGAAATGATGTCCTGGGTCTGGACCCCGATCCAGAAGACACGGTTGCGTGAGGCGCCGTGGGCTAAGCACAGAAGGAACGATCTAGTTCTGGATACTTTACACTTTATTGTCAATGTCGAAAAGGACAGAAGGAACAACCTGGTTCTGGACACTTTACAGTTTATTGTCAATGCCGAAAACGACCGAAGGAACAACCTGGTTCTGGACACTTTACAGTTTACTGTGCGATGCCAAATAGGACAGAAGAAACAACTTTGTTCTTGACACTTTACAGTGTATTGTCAATGCCAAGAAGGATAGAAGGAACAGCTTTGTTCTTGTCACTTTACAGTTTATTGGTAATGCCAAAAAGGACAGAAGAAACAAACTGGTTGAATTGAATTTCATTGTCAATGCCAAACTGGTCTTTGGACAAGAGGGGCCATTGGAGAAGGGAAGGCAGAAAAAGACAGAAATAGAACAGAGCCGCGCAGATTGGGGGTAGGGGGGGGGGGGTGGGGGGAAGAATTAAAGGAATTAAGATGCATGAGCGTGCGTGAGCACATTCGTCCACACACACACACACACACACACACACACACACACACACACGCACGGATCCTCACTCCATACCACAAACAAAACACTCAGTCGGAGACCCCAAGTCAACGCAAACCCTGACAAAATTACTAAAAGAAACCTGACGGCAGGTTGAAAAACAATCTCTCCCCCCCCCCCCCCCCCCCCCCCCCCCACACACACACACACACAACCTGAGTCGGCTCCAAACATAGAACTCGTCCATCCATCACAATCATGATGATCCCCCTGAAGAGAGATGGCCGATAAAGAAACAAGTCCGCCTGCGCCATAGTGAAGTGCAGGCATCATGTGTGATCCCTTGGCCATCTGCATGCCCGCCCCCCTCTCATTGCAGACCTGCTTTAACGACACGGAACACGGCAACGTCAGCATCCCTCTCCTGACTTTCAGCTTTTTATAACCCAAAATCCTGCCATTTCGTGTCATACTTCCATTTTACCCCTCCCCTCTTCCCCCCTAACTTACATTCTCATTGTTCTGAAAGGTTTTTGGTTTAATGTTTTTTATTATGATGACAGTGAATCAGAGGCAGTGCGTGGGTATGAGATCTCCTATTTTCATATCTTGAGCAAGACACACCGTTTAACTGACTTAAAGTCTTTGTGAGTTTGATGTTCTGCTGTCGTTAATCACCGATACAGCCAGTTAAAGGACAACTGCAAGGGACTTTTTTTTTTAATTCCTGCGAAGGTATACTAACAATACCATCTCAGTTTCTCCCTGAACGTTTTTTTTGTGTTTTACGTGGATGGGTGTGTATATGGCACTTTATAATAACAATGCGTCCAGCCAGTATTGTGCAGATGTGTACAGGAGACACACATAAAACAAGATGAAAATTCATCTCTTTCCGTTTTGAGAAGAGATGAAAAAAGCAACTTATGTGGAAGAGGTTGGAAGAGACGAGAGTAGCGAAAGCCACAACATGGACCTAAACAACGACACACTGGCAGAAACACGGGCTAATCGATCCGCAACTACACCAACACTATCTCCCGACTGTGCGTAAGACTATGTACACAAAGAGGCTGAGGAAAGTCACTGTTTCTGTTGTTGTTGTTGTTGTTGTTGTTGTTGTTGTTGTTGTTGTCAGCCATTCCCAGCTGAACAGTCAGAGGCAGGAGGCAGGAAAGTGAGGGTGGAAGGAGACGGAGGGGGGGGGGGGGGGGGGGGGGGGGGCACCTGGTGTCCGCACCCTCACCAGTCCATAACCAGGTCACTGGGTGTCTTGGACCAGGTGTCGGCAATAGTGTCTGGTTGTGTCCCATCACTGCGCCACATTGGCAGCCACCATCCACCTTCAGAGGGGTTCGGTTCAATCCCCGCCAGATATAAAGAGACTGCTATAGAGCCTTACTGGGAAATAAAGAGACTGCTATAGAGCCTTACTGGGAAATAAAGAGACTGCTATAGAGCCTTACTGGGAACTTCCCACGTGTGAGAAATAAAAAGACTGCTATAGAGCCTTACTGGGAATTTCCCATGGGGGGTATCTGACAGCCCAGCAGCCTGCCGTACTATGAAGTTACAACCCTAGGAAACCACATGCTGACAAAATCACCATGCTCTGAGTTGATCATGTAGGGAACCTAGAATATTGGGAACTCATCATGTTGGGAACCTAGAATATTGGGAATCATCATGTTGGGAACCTAGAATATGGGGAAATCATCATGTTGGGAACCTAGCGTATGGGGAATTCATCATATTGGGAACCTAAAATATGGGAAATCATCATATTGGGAACCTAAAATATTGGGAAATCATCATGTTGGGAACCTAGCATCTTGGGAAATCATCATGTTGGGAACCTAGCATCTTGAGAAATTATCGTGTTGAGAACTTAGCGTATTGGGAACTTAGCATGTTAGGAACTTGCAAAACTGGGAGCTTATAATGATAGGAACTTACCATACCGGGAGCCTGTCCTGACCCACATCTGTGCCCTGCCCTGTCCAGTGTTACACAAAACACCAACCACATCACACGGCACTTGACAGGGAAACCCGAGCAGGATACCATGGACAGGCAGAGACAATGGATACCTGTGATCCTCTCCAACCCAGAACACACAGACAGACACACAGACAGAAAGCGACTGACACAGAGGCAAAGGGGCGGACAGAGAGAGAAAAGAACCCACAGATTCAAGCCTGACTACTTATACAGGTTAGAACCGACAAGCACAAACTTATTTTTCAGTCATAACTAAAAACTCTGAAGCCTCGGCGTGAATAACAACAAAAACAAAACTGAAAAAAATGACACAAAAATCTAATACATGAAAAACCTGTACAAAAAAAAAGATGAACAATGTGATTATACCCACACCATATTCACAGGGCTGCTGTTGTAACATGTTTCTGATGTGTCTGCGCTCGTTTCTGCGTCAAGTCGTGATCGGTTCAAATAAATTCCAAACCAAGGCTCTTCTCTATCGCAGAACAAACAAACAGACCAACAAAAAGTAAGGGATTATTCAAAACAGATTGTGTAACTAACAACAGTTAGCTCTCCCTACTACTGGTTGACCACATACAGTGTCAATTTCTTCCAATGAAAACAAACCGTCGTTAAATCTCTGGCTGAATGAACCAAACACAGAGACTGTCTGCCTGCAGATTTATCAAACTTGCCGAGAACCGCATCTTAACGCTTGACATGAATGTTCTGAACAACACCGTTTAGGAATCTGACGAGAAAAAAAAAAAAAAACATTTACGAGTTCAGACCAGTTTCACATTTAAGACGCTCAAGAGAAAGAAAAATATGATGAATATTCAAAGGCTTACAATGTACCGGAGAACAACCCGAGTAAGCGAAAATCTTTTTACAGCGTAAATTATTAAAAAGAAACCAGCACAGAAGCTGTTAGGGAAGAAAAACAGACGGACAGACAGACAGACAAACACAGGTAAGTCAAAACAAAACAAAAAACAAAAAAAAACAAAACAACACGCAAACAAAACAGCATCTGGGGCGACAGGCAGCCTGGCAGTGCCCGACCCGTGCTTCCAGAAGACGGTCACTGTCTGAGCAGGAAGCTGGCCATCAGCAGACTGACCAGCACGTGCACCACGGTAGGGTGGAGGGCTGAGGCATCACTGCTATCGTCGTCGCCGTTGTCCTCCTGCTCCAGAGGCAGCATGTCTGTATCACAGGAAACGAAAGGCTGTCGTTCTACTGGTCACTGCGGGAAAACCAAGGGCCATCGCTCTACTGGTCACTATAGGAAACCAAGGGCCATCGTTCTACTGGTCACTGCGGCAAACCAAGGGCCATCGCTCTACTGGTCTATAGGAACTATAGGCCAAACGGCAAGGGCCATCATTCTGTCACTGGTCACTATAGGAAACCGAGGGCCATCGTTCTACTGGTCACTATAGGAAACCAAGGGCCGTCATTCTACTGTTCCTACAGGAAACCAAGGGCCGTCATTCTACTAATCACTACAGGAAACCAAGGGCCGTCATTCTACCGTTCCCTACAGGAAACCAAGGGCCGTCATTCTACTGGACACAACAGGAAACCAAGGGCTGTCGTTCTACTGGTCACTACAGGAAACCAGGGGCCGTCATTCTACAGGTCATTCTACAGGTCACTAGATGCTGACCACAACTCTTGACGTCCTTTTTCACTTTGCAACTAGTCCTTTTTTTTCTTCCACAGAAAATATCTATCACCCCAGTCCGTTCCAATAGAATAAAATATACAAAGAGACAATCACACAGATATGAAATGAATGCCTTAGCCCATCACACACACGCACACGCACGCACGCACGCACTCTCACACAGACTCTCTCTCTCTCTCCCTCTGTCGATCTGTCTGTCTGTCTCTGTCTGTCTGTCTCTCTCTCTCTCTCTCTCTCTCTTCCCCAAGCAGTGAGGTCTATGTTCCAGCAGTCCCAGCAGTGAGAGGAAGGAGGAGAGCAGTACTGACCGCAGTCCAGGGCTGGGTCCTTCAGGCTGTTGTACTTGGCATCGATCAGGTTCCTTAGGTAGGGGTTGCACAGGGACAGCCTCAGGCATCTCACCATGGCGTTTTTAGCTCTGCCCAGCACCACCACAGCCAACATAGCTGTAGAGCTCTGATCGTCATCACCAGAGACACCATAGCTGTATAGCCCTATGATAACCACAACCGCCATAGCTGTAGAGCTCTGACTATCATCACCACAGCCACCATAGCTGTAGAGCTCTGACTATCACCACCACAGCCACCATAGCTGTAGAGCTCTGACTATCATCACCACAGCCACCATAGCTGTAGAGCTCTTGACTATCATCACCACAGCTACCATAGCTGTAGAGCTCTTGACTATCATCACCACAGCCACCATAGCTGTATAGCTCTGTCATCACCACAGCCACCATAGTTTTATATAGCTCTGACCGTCATCACTACAGCCACCATAGCTGTATAGCTCTGACTATCATCACCACAGCCACCATGGCTGTATAGCTTTTGACTATCATCACCTCAGCCATCATAGCTGTATAGCTCTATCATCACCACGGCCACCATAGTTGTATAGCTCTATCATCACCACAGCCACTATACCTGTAGAGCTCTTGACTATCATCACCACAGCCACCATAGCTGTATAGCTCTTGTGATCATCACCACAGCCACCATAGCTGTAGAGCTCTTGACTATCATCACCACAGCCACCATAGCTGTATAGCTCTATCATCACCACATTCACCATAGCTGTATAGCTCTATCATCACCACAGCCACCATAGCTGTAGAGCTCTTGACTATCATCACCACAGCCACCATAGCTGTAGAGCTCTGACTATCATTACCACAGCCACCATAGCTGTAGAGCTCTGTCTATCATCACCACAGCCACCATAGCTGTACAGCTCTGACTATCATTACCACAGCCACCATAGCTGTAGAGCTCTGTCTATCATCACCACAGCCACCAAAGCTGTATAGCTCTGTCTATCATCACCACAGCCACCATAGCTGTACAGCTCTGTCTATCATCATCACCACAGCCACCATAGCTGTATAGCTCTGTCTATCATCACCACAGCCACCATAGCTGTAGAGCTCTAGACTATCATCACCACAGCCACCATAGCTGTAGAGCTCTGTATTTCATCACCACAGCCATCATAGCTGTACAGCTCTGTCTATTATCACCACAGCCACCATAGCTGTAGAGCTCTTGAATATCATCACCACACAGCCACCATAGCTGTAGAGCTCTTGACTATCATCACCTAGCCAGTCATTTTTTTTTTTCATATTCAGCTTCGCCATGTTTGCGTCAGATGTGTCCAAAAGTAAAATAAATGATGAATGGAATAGTGCCGTTGTAACACCGTTACTTCCAGGATGATGTTTGAACGAATTTTCAGTGGCATACCATTTGAATTCCTAAAGTTTTTTTTTTTTTTTTTTTAGTTTGTTGGTTTTTTTTCTTCACTGAGTATTTTCTAGCTTATCAAGTATCCTGGCTTTTCTTTC
>JADBJO010000670.1:197500-200000 GCA_016801955.1 Conus betulinus | reverse complement strand
TTTTATGGACAATCCTAGAAAAGGTGGCTAGACAAAAGGTGGCTAGACAAAAGATGACAAGACAAAAGGTGGCTAGACAAAAGATGACAAGACAAAAGGTGACAAGACAAAAGGTGACCAGACAAAGGTGGCTAGACAAAAGATGACAAGACAAAAGGTGACAAGACAAAAGATGACAAGACAAAAGATGACAAGACAAAAGGTGGCTAGACAAAAGGTGGCTAGACAAAAGATGACAAGACAAAAGTGGCTAGACAAAAGATGACAAGACAAAAGGTGACAAGACAAAAGGTGGCTAGACAAAAGATGACAAGACAAAAGGTGGCTAGACAAAAAGGCGGCTAGACAAAAGATGACAAGACAAAAGGTGGCTAGACAAAAGATGACAAGACAAAAGGTGACAAGACAAAAGTGGCTAGACAAAAGATGACAAGACAAAAGATAAGACAAAAGGTGGCTAGACAAAAGATGACGAGACAAAAGGTGACAAGACAAAAGGTGGCTAGACAAAAGATGACAAGACAAAAGGTGGCTAGACAAAAGGTGGCTAGACAAAAGATGACAAGACAAAAGGTGGCTAGACAAAAGGTGGCTAGACAAAAGATGACAAGACAAAAGGTGGCTAGACAAAAGATGACAAGACAAAAGGTGACAAGACAAAAGGTGGCTAGACAAAAGATGACAAGACAAAAGATAAGACAAAAGGTGGCTAGACAAACGATGACAGACAAAAAGGGATTCTCCGACACGTGTGGATGGGAAAGGAGGTGGGTGAAACGTGGGGTGGCGACTCACTGCAGTTGTTGGCGGCCTTCCGCATGGAATACCAGGCGTAGGCTGTCCGCAGGCTGCTGTTGCCCTGACCGAGGTCACATTTGGCACCCAGCAGACACACCGTGAAGTTCTGCAGTTTGCTGCAATGCCAGAGAGAGAGAGAGAGAGAGAGAGAGAGAGAGAGAGAGAGAGAGAGAGAGAGAGAGAGAGAGAGAGAGAGAGAGGAGAGAGAGAGAGAGAGAGAGTTCATGCGTTCTTTAATATGAAGAGAATTTTTCAAAAATGAGTAAAAACAAAAAAAAAACAACAACAGCAACAAAAAAAAACCAACCAAACAAACAAAAAAATCCGCGACATATGAGCAGGACTCACACACGCAAACTGTTAAGAATCCACTGCAAATCTGCCGAATATATTTTTTTTTTTTAATGTTTTGACATAGCGTGTGTAAGCACCATTAACAGAGGCAAGCGACCTTTGAAAGAATAGTACTCGTAAACCGCAACAATAATTGTTCTGGAAAAAATGCATACAAATGTATACTGGTGATGAAACAGAAACACATATGAAGCGACAGCGCGACTTCAAAAGTGGACAGGTATCGGTAGTATGAATTAAACTCCATGCATGTACCTGGCGAGTGGGAGAGGGCTAAGCGTGTAAACGATCTTGTATTGTAAGATTCTGAGCTTCGATGGCACTTAAGCTTTGGCGGAAACATACCTTCCGGAGGAGAGAACAGGAATAACAAAGACTTGCATGCCATGATGGGACCCGTTTTACGTGTGGGGGCACCTGGGCTTTTGTAGGACATGCAGGAAATCGAGGGAATATGTACTGAACAGTTTGCAGGGGGCAAATGCAGTTATACCGTTTTTGCATTCATGACATCGTTTTCTAAATTGAGCAGTTTGCAGGGGCGAATGCAGTTATACCGTTTTGCATTCTTGCACATTGTTTTCTCTACTGAGCAGTTTGCAAGGGTGAAATGCAGTTATATCGTTTTGCATTCAAGCACATTGTTTTCTATACTGAGCAGTTTGCAGGGGCAAATGCAGTTATACCGTTTTGCATTCATGCACATCGTTTTCTTTGATGGCAAACATATCCCTTGATGGCAAAAAAACAACTCCAGTTTGAATACGATCCGATTCTGGTACAGAGAGAGAGAGAGAGAGAGAGAGAGAGAGAGAGAGAGAGAGAGAGAGAGAGAGAGAGAGAGAGAGAGGGGGGGGGGGGGGGGGGTGTGGAAGAGAAAGGAGAAGAAGAGGGTACGGTTCAAGTCTACCAAATACTACCAACACATCATCATCGACCACCCAAATCTTCAGCACCCTGCATACAGTGGAACATCCACAGCCTTGGCCTACTTCCATACTGATGATGAAGAAATCTTCCTGCCCCCCTTCCCCCCCCCCCCCCATCCCCTCACCCCTAACCATACAGCTGTTTCCCACCCAGCCCACCGTGCAAGATGTGGGTTAGGAGAGATTTGTGGACATGATCCCATGGCAGGCCAGCGGATTATACACGCGGGGAGGAGGGGGGGGGGGTGGATAGGAGGGGGGGGGGAGGTTATGCTCTGGCAGGGATTGACGTGTGTGGACTCGGGAGAGAGGGGCATAATTCTTAGTCCCGCTTGATTGCTGCTGCTAGTTCTTAATTAGCTTTGTTACTTAGAGTGTATGTGTATTGTTGCCGTTACTTTGCTTATCTTTTCTTTGTG
>JADBJO010000670.1:192500-195000 GCA_016801955.1 Conus betulinus | reverse complement strand
ATCAACCAGTTCCTCATTCAGTCATCCAGTCATTCCGTCACACAGCCATGCGATAGTCAGTCTATCAGTCCCTCTTTCAGTCTTCCTGTCATTCCGCCAAACAAACCAACAGGTTAACGACAAGCACACACCCTCGCTCGCTCGCTCGCTCAGTCACTCGATGAATCCATCAGTCGTGAGCTGGTTCTACCCAGCCAATCAGTCCACCGACCAAGCCGAGCCAATCAAGCGAGACAGTCGTCCGACCTTTTGGTCGCCAGATGTTCGTTTTATAACGAGGAATGAGGTCTTGAGAACAGGTCTCGGCAAAGCCACACCGGCCAATGGTCAGTCCATCATCTTTCGTCCGATAATCAAAGCAAAGTGATTAACAATGAAGAGTTCATCTTTGTCAGAGAGTTAAATTCCCCATCTTTTCATTTGCTTGCTTACCCAGGCATACGTTTGTTTGTTTGTTCCTTTCTTTCTTTCTTTGTTTTTCAGTTTGTTTCTTACTTATTCGTTTGCTTCTTTCTTCATGGAGTCGGGTAATTCTTTCATACTTGTTCCGATCTGCGCACTGAGGATTTGTGATTAGTAACGTCTCATATCCGCCCCATTCCTTTCTACTCCTGCGTCCCAAACCAACGATGCGTTTAACAAAATATGTAGATATGTGTGCGCGCTTGCTGTGTGTGTGTGTGTGTGTGTGTGTGTGTGTGTGTGTGTGTGTGCTGCCACATCAAACCAGAACCCAAATTGGTATGGAGAGCTATTTAACGAACTTACAAACCATAAATCTTCTTCCAAATCAACTGTAATTAAAGACATCTCTGTCGAACAGCTGAACTCCCACTTTTGCACTATAGCCAGTAACATTGTCACGACAGATTCTTCCAGATCAAACGACCTTCAAAAACTAATCATTTTCCCGATAGTTTCAAAAAAGCGAAAGTCATACCTATCTACAAATCAGGTGACAACTCAGACCCTGCAAACTACAGACCAATCTCAATCACTTCCACTCTTTCCAAACCTTTGGAAAAACACATAAACAAACACACATTACACCACTTATATACTTACCACTTGCTTCATCCAAGACAGTCCGGGTTCCGACACAACCATTCATGCCACACAGCCCTAATCAACCTCGTTGATGACTGGCTAAATAGCATTAACAACAACAGATATTGTGGTGTCCTATTTATTGATTTCAAAAAAGCATTTGATGTGATAGACCATAACCTTCTTCTCAGAAAATTGAAATTGTATGGCTTATCCACAAAAAACTCTTACGCTTTTTGGCTCATATCTCACAAATAGGCAACAATGTGTGAAAATTAATACAAATTTCTCTTCATTTCAAACACTTTCCTATGGCGTCCCACAAGGCTCTATCCTGGGTCCCTTACTGTTCACCATTTACATCAATGATCTACCTCTCTATATTACATCCACCCTGTGAACTCTTTGCTGATGATACAACAATACACACAATCATTCTGATGTTACTGTTCTTGCACAAACTTTACAAGAAAGTGCAAATGACCTCGTAAGATGGACTGAATTAAATCACATGTCACTTCCCAAAAAAAAACTAAATCCATGCTTATCACAACTAGGCAAAAAGACAAAATCTCACTATTAAGTTCCCTCCTGTACATCTTAAAAATGTACCAGTTGAACAGGTTACATTCCTCAAAGTGCTAGGAATAACAATTGATAACAATATTAGTTGGCAAACTCACATAACCTCACTGTGCAGCAAAAAATTTCGCAGAAAGTTTATCAACTCTCCAGAATCAAACGCTTCCTCGACCTGCATTCACGCAAGCTCTTTTTTTTCCAGTCTCATATCCAATCATACATAGACTATGGATCTACTCTATGGGACTCTGCTAGCGCGCTAACACCCTCAAACCATTGCTAAGCCTACACAAGCGAGCACTCAAATTAGTCCTCCTAAAAAGCAGTAGTCTTCTGGACTCGGACTATAAAAGATTCAAGTTCTCCCCTTAAGTCTGAGATTAGAATACAACAAAGGGATCATAATGCACAAGATTGTGTCTGGGAAGGCACCCTCAACATTAGTTCACAGATTCTCAATTAATTCCTCAAGGACTCTACCCAAACTTCATGTCCCTGTTCCTAGAATTGATTTATTCAAATCCAGTTTAACATATTCAGGTTCCTGTCAATGGAACTCGCTCCCTGAATCAACCAAACACAACACCAATGCATAGCAACCTTCAAACACCATTATTTCAACCATCTTATGTGCCAATACTTGCATACTTCGCCATAAATCCACCACCAACCACCAACACCCTCTTTGCCTTTTGTATGACCCTGACTATTTAGAAAGTGTTTTGTACTTGAAATGCACATGTTATTCCGTTTAATAAGTATGCTGTATACGAGTACGCGCGCGCGCCTGCGTGCGCGCGCGCGCGCGCGCGTGTGTGTGTGTGTGTATGTGTGTGCGCGCGCGCACGTGTGTGTTTCCTACTTTTACCTG
>JADBJO010000670.1:185000-187500 GCA_016801955.1 Conus betulinus | reverse complement strand
ACGTATGTGTGTGTGTGTGTGTGTGTGTGTGTGTGTGTGTGTGTGTGTGTGTGTGTGTGTGTGTGTGTGTGTGTGTGTGTGTGTGTGTGTGTGTGTGTGTGTGTGATGCATTCATGAAACAAAAACGCCAACCCAAAGGGAGAAGGGAGGGGAGTGAAAAATAAAGCAGCAGAGAGGAAGGAGTCTGTTCAGTCGCTTTGCCAGTGCTACCCCCTCACCCCTGCTCCCCTCACCCCTACTCCCCTCACCCCTGCTCCCCTCACCCCTGCTCCCCTCACCCCTACTCCCCCTCACCCCTACTCCCCCTCACCCCTGCTCCCCCTCACCCCTACTCCCTCACCCCTACCTCCCCCTCACCCCTACTCCTGCACACACCAGTGCTACCCCTCACCCCTGCTCTCCTGCACACACCAGTGCTACCCCTCACCCCTGCCCCTGCACACACCAGTGCTACCCTCACCCCTGCTCCTGCACATACCAGTGTTACTCATCACCCCTGCTCCTGCACACACCAGTGCTACCCCTCACCCCCTGCCCCTGCACACACCAGTGCTACCCCTCACCCCTGCTCCTGCACATACCAGTGTTACTCATCACCCCTGCTCCTGCACACACCAGTGCTACCCCTCTCACCCCTGCCCCTACACACACACACCAGTGCTACCCCTCACCCCTGCTCCTGCACATACCAGTGTTACTCCTCACCCCTGCTCCTGCACACACCAGTGCTACCCATCACCCCTGCTCCTGCACACACCAGTGCTACCCTCACCCCTGCTCCTGCACACCCAGTGCTACCCCCCCTCACCCCTGCTCCCCTCTCACCCCTGCTCCTGCACACACCAGTGCTACCCCTCACCCCTGCTCCTGCACACACCAGTGCTACCCCCCACCCCACACACCAGTGCTACCCCTCACCCCTGCTCCTGCACACACCAGTGCTACCCCTCACCCCTGCTCCTGCACACACCAGTGCTACCCCCCTCACCCCTGCTCCTGCACACACCAGTGCTACCCCACCCCTGCTCCTGCACACACCAGTGCTACCCCTCACCCCTGCTCCCCTCACACCCTGCTCCTGCCCACACCAGTGCCACCCCTCACCCCTGCTCCTGCACACACCAGGCACTACGCTACACTGTGCGTTACACGGGAAACTCGGTGAAGACAAAGTGTAAGGCACCTCGCCACCCGCTTCTTTCCCTCCAACATGCACTTCGTCACCACGGATCTGTCTTTAGTGTATCACCGTGGATTGTCACCACGGATCTGTCAATAGTGTAGATACAGTGGATCGTCACCACTGATCTGTATATATGTGTAGACACCGTGGACTGTCTCCACTGATCTGTCTATAGTGTAGACACAGTGGACTGTCACCACTGATCTGTCTATAGTGTAGACACAGTGGACTGTCACCACTGATCTGTCTATAATGTAGACACAGTGGACTGTCACCACTGATCTGTCTGTAGTGTAGACACAGTGGACTGTCACCACTGATCTGTCTGTAGTGTAGACACAGTGGACTGTCACCACTGATCTGTCTGTAGTGTAGACACAGTGGACTGTCACCACTGATCTGTCTGTAGTGTAGACACAGTGGACTGTCACCACTGATCTGTCTGTAGTGTAGACACAGTGGACTGTCACCACTGATCTGTCTGTAGTGTAGACACAGTGGACTGTCACCACTGATCTGTCTGTAGTGTAGACACAGTGGACTGTCACCACTGATCTGTCTGTAGTGTAGACACAGTGGACTGTCACCACTGATCTGTCTGTAGTGTAGACACAGTGGACTGTCACCACTGATCTGTCTGTAAGTGTAGACACAGTGGACTGTCACCACTGATCTGTCTGTAGTGTAGACACAGTGGACTGTCACCACTGATCTGTCTGTAGTGTAGACACAGTGGACTGTCACCACTGATCTGTCTGTAGTGTAGACACAGTGGATTGTCATCACTGATCTGTCTGTAGTGTAGTCACAGTGGACTGTCACCACGGATCTGTCTATAGTGTAGACACAGTGGACTGTCACCACTGATCTGTCTGTAGTGTAGACACAGTGGATTGTCATCACTGATCTGTCTGTAGTGTAGTCACAGTGGACTGTCACCACGGATCTGTCTATAGTGTAGTCACAGTGGACTGTCACCACTGATCTGTCTATAGTGTAAACAGAGAGGACTGTAAACGGAAACAAACTGAGACAATGTGGGATTTTTTCTCAGGTTAATGCATCACGGCAAGTAAACTGTACGAGACTATGGGTCATGAATAGAATATACAAACTGGAAATCAGTTCGTTATAAATGTCATTGTGATGAGATAAAAAGAAAGTCTGTTAAAAACGATGGTCATCCTGACGAGGACGAAAATGCCACAACGATTAATATCATTATTATGGTAATGATTATAAACACTCTTCGTCTTGTTCTTGTTATCATTCTTGCTCTTGTGATTTAGTTCTTATCGTTAATATCACTGTTCCAGT
>JADBJO010000670.1:167500-175000 GCA_016801955.1 Conus betulinus | reverse complement strand
TTTCATTCAGAACAACCTTTAAAAGCACAATAAAAATGAAACATTAGATTATTCGCCACAAATGTAACGTAGCATTATGCCAAAAGGTCGGAGCGCACAGAGAGCATATTGTTGATACTGTACACAATTACAAACCACGTGAAGAGACACGATTACCTAAAAAAAACACTTTCTACATTTAAATCAAACCCGCTCATACTGAATGTGCTTAGAACAGGACATAAATGCTACGGTCACAAACAAAACCCCAAATTATGAATTAATTTATTTCCCCGGAAAATAAATGATTTGTTCAGAGGCAGTTGTGACGGATGTCGTTGTTTGTTTATTTATTCATGTCTTATTGCGCCTCAAGAAAGGGGTCCAGTCAGGGTTGACATGTCATGTCTCTATCAGCAATTCAGACAGACTGCTGGAGGTCATACTATGGTCCAAAATCTAAGTATAAACGACAAGCAGGTACAGTCACCAACGTTGTGTTGATGTGTAGACCAACATTGTGTTGATGTAGAGTCCAACATTGTGTTGATGTATAGACCAACATTGTGTTGATGTATAGACCAACATTGTGTTGATGTGTAGACCAACGTTGTGTTGATGTGTAGACCAACATTGTGTTGATGTATAGACCAACATTGTGTTGATGTGTAGACCAACGTTGTGTTGATGTGTAGACCAACATTGTGTTGATGTAGAGTCCAACATTGTGTTGATGTGTATAGACCAACATTGTGTTGATGTATAGACCAACATTGTGTTGATGTATAGACCAACATTGTGCTGATGTGTAGACTACGACAAGCATGTACAGTTACCAACATTGTGTTGATATGTAGACCAGCATTGTGTTGATGAGTAGACCATGACAAGCGTGTACAGTCACCAACATTGTGATGGTGTGTAGACCAACATTGTGTTGGTGTGTGGACCAACATTGTGTTGGTGTGTAGACCAGCATTGTGTTGATGTGTAGACCAGCATTGTGTTGGTGTGGAGACCAACATTGTGTTGATGTGTAGACCAAAACTGTGTTGATGTGTAGACCAACATTGTGTTGATGTGTAGACCAACATTGTGTTCATATGTAGACCAACATTGTGTTGTGTTGATGTGTAGACCAACATTGTGTTCATATGTAGACCAACATTGTGTTGGTGTGTGGACCAACATTGCGTTGATGTGTAGACCAACATTGTGTTAGTGTGTAGACCAACATTGTGTTGGTGTGTGGACCAACATTGAGTTGGTGTGTGGACCAACATTGTGTTGGTGTGTAGACCAACATTGTGTTGATTTGTAGACCAGCCGGCTTGTAAAACGACAGAAGTATCAGTTCGCTTCCAAATCTCTAATGTGAAAAGTCAAAGAGTTAAAAAAAATGCCCCCTTTGGAATAAGAACCCTGGACCGATTGAAGGAGAAGGCATGGGAATCAACACGAAGCCTTCAGCGTGCTGTTCCAGCATGGGACTTTCTAACGCACTCTGTAGGTCGTGGGAATTGAGGTGTGTGCACCATGGCTTCACCCAGGGGGGTCTCCAACTGCAGCACCTCTTTGATTGTCTTCGTTTTTCTCTGGTCAGGACACTGAGTACTCCCCCCCCCCCCCCCTCCCTCCCCCCCCCCCTCCAATATTTCTCTTGTCAGAAAATGGAAGATGGTTTTGTTTTATTTTCCACTTGTCAGAAAACTGAAGGTGACTTTTTTTTTTTTTTTCTTTGTATCTTTAAGAGAAGGGTTTATTTTAATCTTTCTATTATCAAAAGACAAAACAAAAACGAAAAAAAGTGATTTTTGTTTTGTTTATCTTTTTCTTGTCAGAAAAAGAAAGTTTTTTTCTTCTAATTTTAATTTCAAAAAGTGAAAGCTAATTTCTTGAAATGATTTCCTGTGAGAAAACGGAAATTTTTAAAAATACACAATTAAACCTTTCTCTTGTAAAAAGCAAAAGTTTCTTTTTAATCCTTCTCTTGTCAGAAACCTGAAGTGTCTGGAATTCCTCAGTTCTGAACTTTGGTAAACAGTAAAAAAATATTTGATTGACTTCCAAAGCCTGAATGTTTGATTGTTTTTACGTCAAACACACCCTCACCCATACCCACCCACCCACACACAGAGATATTTTAGTACGATTAAACTCCTATAAAAAAAAAAAATCACTCACTGTGGGCTTTGAGGAAAGGGAAGTAAGCCCCGTGTGACAGGAAAGGGAAGTAAGCCTCGGTATGACAGCAAACGGAAGTAAGTCCCGGTGTGAGAGGAAAGGGAGATAAGTCTCGGTATGACAGCGAAGGGAAGTCAGCCCCGGTGTGAGAAGAAAGGGAAGTCAGCCCCGGTGTGATTGGAGGAAGTCAGCCCCGGTGTGAGAGGAAAGGGAGGTAAGCCCCATTGTGACTGACCGGCTTCACAGACGGTGATGTTCTGGTCGTTGGCCTTGCGGTGCCAACCCATGGAGCACTCACACCTCAGGTCTGGAGACTCTGCGTCAGGCCCTGCCGTGTCCTGGCAGCTGGCTCCCTCCACACACTCCCCACCTTCCGTGTCCTGGCACTCCGTTCCCGGCACTGGGTGTGGGGCAGACAGACGGACAGACAGAAGGACAAACAGAAGGACAGACAGAGACAGAGAGACAGTCAGACAGAGCGCTGCCGTTAGTGCGACGCAACCTCTCCATCTCTCTCTCTCTCTCCTCTCTGTGTCTCTCTGTCTCTGTCTGTCTGTCTGTCTGTCAGTCTATCAATCTGTCTGTCTGTCGGTCGGTCGGTCTGCCTCTCTCTCTCTCTCTCTGTTGTAAGTACTTTGTATTGGATAAAGAGTTCTTTTTTTTTTTTTTTTATAACACAATTCTCCTTTGTACTTATGTGCCCCTTGATCACTCACCACACTATTCTGCCCATGACTGTGACAGAGGGTCAAAACCCGTTATCTTTGTTTTGTCATTTGTTCCTTTCCTTCGTTTGTACTTATGCGCCCCTTAGTCATTCACCACACTATTCTGCCCATGACTGTGACAGAGGGTCAAAGCCCGTTATCTTTGTTTTGTCATTTGTTCCTTCCTTCGTTTGTACTTGTGTGCCCCTTGATCACCCACCACACTATTCTGCCCATGACTGTGACAGAGGAACAAAACCCGTTATCTCTGTGTTTTGTCATTTGTTCCTTCCTTCGTTTGTACTTGTGTGCCCCTTGATCACCCACCACACTATTCTGCCCTTTTGAGTGTGACAGAGGAACAAAACCCGTTATCTTTGTTTTGTCATTTGTTCCTTCCTTCGTGTGGAGGCTCAGTCATTCTGTGTTGGCTTTCGTTTCAGTTTCCGCCTGCAGTCACACCGAAAACAAACATCCTCGTCTCATGACACAAAGCACAGCAGTCCACTGCAGGGTTACCTGCCAGGCAGGCGCCCGACACTGCCAGATAACCCGAGTCGCACGTGCATTTCTGAGACTGTGACCCGGACTCGTCTGTTGCAGTCTCGTTCACACACATGGCGTTGTTCACACACGTTGTCTCGTTGTCCATTTGCGAGCAATCACCTCCTGCTTGTATGACTGCACACACACACACACACACACACACACACACACACATCTATCTATTTATACACTTGCTGTCTTGCATTCGATTCAATTGATGGTGTTAAAGTTCCAGTCGACCGCACTGGACCATATCAGGAAGAATTACGTCATCAGTATCGATTATGTACCCCCCCCCCTCTCTCTCTCTCTCTCTCTCTCTCTCTCTCTTCTTTTCTCTTACTTTTTTTCAGAAAGACAAAAGAAGTGGTCCATTTCTTTCAAAGAGACCCAGGCAAAAAAAAAAAAAAAAAAAAAAAAAAGAAAAGAAAAAACAAATGGGGTGGGATGGGGTGGGGGTGGGGGGTGGGGGGTACTCAGTGGCTCGTTTCTTTCAAGCAGACTCCATACGCTATGAAAAGGGATCTAATTCTAAAAAAAAAAAAAAAAAAAAAAAAAAGCACCCTCAAAAAAAAAAAAAAAAAATCTTTATCTCTCATCGCATAACCATTCCGTGCCCTAGGCAAGAGAATGCTGAAAGAATCATTCCGTGCCCTAGGCAAGAGAAAGGCTCCAAGAACCATTCCGTGCCCTAGGCAAGAGAAAGGCTGATAGAACCATTCCCTGCCCCAGGCAAGACAAAGGCTGAAAGAACCATTCCTGCCCCAGGCAAGAGAAAGGCTGAAAGAACCATTCTGTGCCCTCGGCAAGACAAAGGCTGAAAGAACCATTCCCTGCCCCAGGCAAGAGAAAGGCTGAAAGAACCATTCCGTGCCCCAGGCAAGAGAAAGGCTGAAAGACCATTCCGTGCCCTCGGCAAGAGACAAAGGCTGAAAGAACCATTCGTGCCCTCGGCAAGAGAAAGGCTGAAAGAACCATTCCGTGCCCTCGGCAAGAGAAGGCTGAAAGAACCATTCCCTGCCCCAGGCAAGAGAAAGGCTGAAAGAACCATTCCCTGCCCAGGCAAGAGAAAGGCTGAAAGAACCATTCCGTGCCCTAGGCAAGACAAAGGCTCAAAGAACCATTCCCTGCCCCAGGCAGAGACAAGGCTCAAAGAACCATTCCGTGCCCTCGGCAAGAGAAAGGCTGAGAAAACTGATTTTTGCAATTATTCTCATCTCTAATAAATACACAAACTTTCATACCCCTGAGCCACCACGGAACCAATGTTTACAATGTCACAACCAGATGGTTCGCTCACTGGGGTCGGGTCACTGTCAGTGTCGCACACAACCTGCTCCACACGAGAAGTTCGCCTGCACCCACGAAACTCAACCGGTGTCACTGCAGGGCGGCCTCCCCCCCCTATACAATTTCCTTGAGGCTGGATCCGTCCCCACCGTCAAGCCCGTGCTTCTTGCCACCATACGCAGGTGATCAAAGACCATGGTTTGTGTGTGTGTGTGTGTGTGTGTGTGTGTGTGTGTGTGTGTGTGTGTGTGTGTGTGTGTGTGTGCGAGAGAGAGAGAGAGAGAGAGAGAGAGAGAGAGAGAGAGAGAGAGACAGACAGACAGACAGACAGACAGACAGACAGACAATTATCAGGAAGTTTTTCATAATCGCTGGGACTATATCGAAGATAGGAAATGAAGAAAGCAGCTGTTTTTTGTTCAGTTTTTCTAGGAAAAAACAACAACAAAAAACCAAAATCAGACTAGAATCGTAAGATACACTGCATACAGTGCTGTCTGGACACTGCATACAGCGCTGTCTGATACACTGCATACAGTGCTGTCTGATAAACTGCATATAGCGTTGTCTGATACACTGCATATAGGCTGTCTGATACACTGCATACAGCGCTGTCTGATACACTGCATATAGGACTGTCTGATACACTGCATACAGCGCTGTCTGATACACTGCATACAGGGCTGTCTGATACACTGCATACAGCTGTCTGATACACTGCATACAGCGCTGTCTGATACACTGCATACAGCGCTCTCTGATACACTGCATACAGCGCTGTCTGTTACACTGCACACAGGGCTGTCTGATACACTGCACATAGGTCTGTCTGTGTTTGGCGAGTCCAGAGTTAAACGGGAATTGATCGTCATTTCATGCCGAGTGGGAAAACCCCAGAGAGAGATTCAGACTGACACAGAAAACGTCTGTCTTCTGTGGTCACTGGCACTGCACAACTTGACAGGATGGCGTGACTGCTGTTTCTCAAACTGAAAGGACTGACTGACGCCTGAAGCACATTTTCAAGGGGCATTTTGTGTGTCACAAGCGCAAAGTAACAGGGGCATTGCCGGTAGTTGGCGCCAGGGAGAAAACCGCTTGATGGAAAGTTGGTCTGTTGCAATCTGAGCAAAATGTTTGAATCTGAGACTTAAGTTACTTTGTTAGTTAGGCCGAGGCCAGTCTCTCTCTGTGACGTACTCCTCCCACTTGCTCCTGTCCAACATAGCTGCCGTGATCTCATCGATGTTTTCGAGGCCAGTGTCCCTTTTGAGAAGATCAATGAAGTCTGTTGTCTTTCTTCCCCTGTTCGTTCTCCCTCCAGTTGGCTGCCACAGTACAAGTTGTGAAGCAATCTCCTCTGGATGTCGCATACAGTGACCAGCTAGGCAAAGCCTACGTGTTCTTATTTTGTGACTAACTTTAGGGAGGTGTCCATATAGCTCTTCATTAGTCATGTGTTGCTTCCATGAGACATTTAATGCCATCCTCAACATGCGGGTATACGTCCCATCAAGACTCTTCTCCATCTGCTTTGTTAAGGTCCATGTTTCCGAGTTGTAGAGCAACACAGACTCGACAGTGGATATAAAGAGATGAATCTTTAGTTCTTTTTTCAAGCTAGAAGTCCATATCATCTTCAGCTTATGACATGCAGACCAAGCAAGGGCTTTTTGAACAGAGGTGTCTTTCTGACTGCTCTCCATCCATCCGCCCAAATACTTGAAATTGGTGACTTGCTCTGTATCTCTCCCCCACTGTTAGATTTCATATCGTTTTCACTACTTTCGTTGTACATCATTACTTTCATTTTCTTAGCATTGCAGTACAGTCCAACTTTAGCTGCCTCAACTTCAACCTGTTCCAGTAGCCTCTTCGCTTGTGATATTTCATTGGATAGCAGTGCTATGTCGTCAGCAAAGTCCAGATCTGTCAAGCTGTCAGCAGGATATCGTCGACTTCTTCTGGGCTGCAAAGTAAAAACCAAGCTCTTCTTTTCCAGCTATAGTCATTCTCATCAGATAGTCCACGATTACAGCAATTAGATAAGGTGCAAGTGTGTCTCCTTGAAGCCCCTGCTGAGATTTTAAAGTATTCTGTTTCGCCATCAGGGGAAAAGACTTTAGCTCGAGTACCCTCGTGTAACTTGCTAATGGCTCTCACTATCTGGTCAGGAATGCCGTACGCTTCTAGAATCTGCATCATTTTCCCGCGATGTACACTGTCAAACGCTTTGCTGAAGTCTACAAACACAATGATTGCCTTGAGATTGTTGTGTTTTACACCTTCGATGATTTCTACGCAGTGCCAGGATATGAGCAGTTGTACCAGCCGCCGTGGCGAAGTGGTTAGCGTCGCGGACTTCCGGCTGGGAGGTCGTGGGTTCGAATCCCATCAGAAGTCATGTGAGTTTTCCTGCCCCGACCGGCTCCTACCCAGAGTTGAGTTTGCTGCGGGCTCAGTTGGGAAGACTGGGACCACACAGTCGAGTTTCATCCACTTAATGGATGCGTTTCTGAGAGTGTTGCTCAAATTTCCTGACCAACACTGCAGGTGCCTGTAATTCTCGGGCCTGGTTGACGCTGGGATATATTATGAAAGGAAGCGTAGAGTACAACCCTGTCATGTAGTCTCAGACCGAAATGGAAATCCGTAGCATCATCTTAATCATCCTCATTCTCATCGATCAGCATAAAAAAAATGTCTCAAATTCTGTGGCCCTTCATGCCCTGCTCTCATGGTGACCTCAATTTCGATGTCCTCTCCACGTCTGTGGCCTTAGTTTGGTTCCGTT
>JADBJO010000670.1:147500-160000 GCA_016801955.1 Conus betulinus | reverse complement strand
CTCTTATGTCTCAGATTGTAGAAATAAGGGGGGGTGGGGGGGTGGGGGGGTGATAAGCCTTCATATCTGCAGTGGTAGATCATTCTGCCTAACTGACAGTATGTGCTTGAGTGGATGAATGGGGAATAATAAATGCTTCTCAAAATGAACCTTCAGCAAGCTTATAGTCTCCAAAGTGGAGACAATATCACACAGAAGACATCTGTGTGATATCCATCTGTGTGATATTCATCCACTCAAGTTGAATTTTCAAAAAAACTAACCAAAGGTGCCACCTAAGAAGCAAAAGAAAATCATGAAAGAGCAAAAGCTACATTTTCTTGTGAAAAGTAAAAAACATAAAAGATAACCTCTTAAGACACAAGTGCTGAGGGCCAGTTCTTGGAATGAATCCGCAAGGGACTAAATTACAATAAAACATAAATTCCAAGGATAAGTACCGAGCGCCATTTGAATGGAGTCAAATTACCACTTTCCGCGGTCACTGAGGAGAAACAATCAGGTTTCGAAATATCGGTATCTGACCAGGAGTTATATGTTAGTGAGCTTCCTCCCCATTGGAGATGGTCTCCCGCTTTGGAGACTATAAGCTTGCTGAAGGTTCATTTTGAGAAGCATTTATTATTCCCCATTCATTCACTCAAGCACATACTGTCAGTTAGGCAGAATCATCTACCACTGCAGATATGAAAGGCTTATCCCCCCCCCCCCCCCCCCCCTATTTCTACAATCTGAGACATAAGAGCAAGCTTTGTTTATAATTCAATATTTCTTGCAGTCATTGCAACACCAAGCTGCTCTGTAAGTTGCTGGAATGGCGCTCGACTTATCCTTGGAATTTTATTTTTATATTGTTTATTATACACACACACACACACACACACACACACACACACACACACACGTGCACGCGTATTGTGCGCGCCCAGCTCAGATGGAACGGGAACTTCAGCAAAAGATTGACATATCAGACATCTGCTGGGCGTCCACCTAAATGTCATGGCTTTGTCCTTGGGTCCTTTCCCGTCTTTTCAGCAGGTGGTGTGAAAATGCATTCAGTCATGATGGTGTGAGACGATGGCTAAACCCGGATGTTTGATGAGGTTTCTCAAAGCTGGCTGTGAATGATTTTCAAAGCAGACTCTGCATAAAGACTTCCGAGCATGTAGGCTTGCGCGAGAGGCACAAATGTATACATGTAAAATTCGAAACAGACCCCAAACACACCAGCACGTGAATCACCAATGTATACATGTAAAATTCGAACAGACCACACACACACCAGCACGTGAATCACAAATGTATACATGTAAAATTGGAACAGACCCCAACACACCAGCACGTGAATCACAATTGTATACATGTAAAATTCGAACAGACCCCAACACACCAGCACGTGAATCACAAATGTATACATGTAAAATTCGAACAACCCCAACAAACCAGCACGTGAAATCACAAATGTATACTTGTAAATTCGAACAAACCCCAACACAGCAGCACGTGAATCACAATTGTATACATGTAAAATCTGAACAAACCCCAACACAGCAGCACGTGAATCACAATTATATACATGTAAAACCGAACAAACTCCAGCACACCAGCACGTGAATCACAATTGTATACATGTACAATCTGAACAAACCCCAGCACACCAGCACGTGAGGCACAAATGTATACATGTAAAAATCCGAACAAGTCCCAACAAACCAGCACATGAATCAAGGGATAAGCTTCTGCTGAAGCAGTCAGCCGATATTCATTGTTGGTGCTTGTGTGCCGCCAGGAGGAGCAAGTTTTGGTTTATACTGGTTATGTTTACTGGTTCTCTGTCCTGTTTTACGGCAGGCAAGGCAAGTTAAATGAAAAGGAGCTAACAGAGCCAGACACACACACACACACACACACACACACACACACGCACGCACGCACGCACACACACACACACACACACACACACACACACACACACACACACACACACACACACACACACGTGCGCGCACGCACACACACACACGCACACACAGACAGTCAGACAGACAAACAGAAACTCCCCCACCTACCATCCCACCCTTGGTTACCTCCCACTCACTCTTCTTTTCCCTAAACCTCCCCCCCCCCCCCCCCCCCCCCGCCCCACTGTCCCTCATAGATAGTAACTTCACACTAACAACTATCAGACAACCAACCAAAAACGTTACAACAGAAATGAATGATAAAAAAAACTGAAAGGAAAAAAAAGCAAAACAAACACAAACAACAAAAAAGACAGAATTTAGGAAAGCACTTATTGACTTATTCATTTGCCAATAAAGATAGGTACATAGAGATGATGAAGACAGATTAACAGTGAAAGGAATACAAATGTTTACGTGATCATAAATAACTCAGTGTCCTTCAGACAAAATAACATTAACGAAACTATACTGTTCAGGTAAAAATAATTGATAAAATAAAAAAGAAGAAGAAAAAGAAGAATGCGACATTTGTTTTCGTCAGAACAGAGCCCATGTTAAAAAAAATCATTTTGAAAACAGTTCCGGTACGAATACTTTGTAACCTTTCACCTGAAACTAAGCTTTAGACTTCGCTTTAGACTTTATTCATGCATGACCGCACTTGAAAAAGATTAGCATCTTGACACTAAACCTTAACCAAAATTCACTGCGGTTGTTTGCTTGTTTGCTTGCTTGGACAGTAAATATACACACAATCCTCGGTCAAAGTGGCCCCCACCAGATAAAAAACTCACCCTCTGCGTAGTAAACACATACAATCCTCGGTCAAAGTGGCCCCCAGCAGATGAAGAACTCACCCTCTGCGCTGTATATACATACAATCCTCGGTCAAAGTGACCCCCAGCAGATGAAGAACTCACCCTCTGCGCTGTATATACATACAATCCTCGGTCAAAGTGACCCCCAGCAGATGAAGAACTCACCTTGTGCGCTGTATATACATACAATCCTCGGTCAAAGTGACCCCCAGCAGATGAAGAACTCACCCTCTGCGCTGTATATACATACAATCCTCGGTCAAATGACCCCCAGCAGATAAAGAACTCACCTCTGCGCTGTATATACATACAATCCTCGGTCAAAGTGGCCCCCAGCAGATGAAGAACTCACCCTCTGCGCATCCATCATCGGTGGAGTTCAAGTGGAACCCAGGGCTGCATGTGCAGACCTGATCAGCAACTAGACATGTGGCATTATCCGGGCAGGGTGTGTCGTCTTGGCATGCTGGCAACGCCCCGTGGGAAAGGTCTGGCGGGAAAAAGAAGGACACTAAATGAAGTTTAAGAACCACGAATGCTCAGTGACTTTTAGAAGAGTTCATCCAGACTGTCGCGAATTTCCTTCATGACAATCTTGATGACATTTGACACAGTGTTTATCCTTTGAGACCCCTAAGCTGTTCAACTGCGTGATTAGACCAATAAGACAAACTCATGTCAGTGGACGGAACTTCAGTCAATATACCGAGGTAGGATAGCCACTCTTTCTCTTCATCAACAAACTGGCCAGAACAACGCTAGTTTCCTCTAGTTTGTGGAACAGTGAGTAATGGACTATATTAGTGCAAGCGCGCATGAACACACGCCCGCGCATACTCACGCGCGCACACACACACACACACACACACACACACACACACACAAAGAGCAGAAAGTGTAGGATGTGAAGAAGAAGAATCATTTAATAGATTAGTGCGAACATTTTTAGAAATGTTGATGTAGAGGTTTTTATTTTTATTATTATTATTATTTTTTTATTTATTTGTTTTTTTTTTTAACCCGGATCATGTCAAAATCACGGCGCACATGAAGCGTATGTGATGTTCTGTTCAAGCGTAAGGCAGAATACAAGTTTGCAGGCGTGAACATTCTCCCAATTACAGCAGTTACACTCAGTTGATTAGCCAAACTACCGTGATGCCGCCTTTACAGGGGGCTGTGTATGCGACAAGCTAGTTAGCGCTCGTGCAACCTGCTCGCTGCACGCACTGTGTGTGTAGACACTGGTTTTACAGTCAGCCCCAGGCCACGGGCTGAATCGCACATGTTCAACGTGAAGCCGCGTGGAGGAGGAGCAGAGAGAGTGCAGAGAGAGAGTGTGCGAAAGTGAAAGGGTGGAAAGAAGGGAGACAATCTGTGTGTGAAAGTGCAAGGGTGGGAAGAAAGGAGACAATCTGTGTGTGAAAGTGCAAGGGTGGGAAGAAGAGAGAATCTGTGTGTGAAAGTGCGAGGGCGGAAAGAAGGGAGACAATATGAGGAAAAAGGGATAAAGACAGTACCCTTTGTGTTGAAGTCTTTGGTGGCAGAAAGGGAGGCGTGAAATTTGAGTTTGTCTGCTTTTTGTTTGGTTGGTGGTCAAGTCACATACACGACAAGACAAGCTTTCATGATAGTTGCGTTTAGATTGAAATGTATATGAATACTGATCGCTGCATACTAAAGCACAACATTACAGAGCAGAACATTTTCCTACAATACTCTAACTCTCCCTCTCTCTTAAAAAAAAAAAAAAACCCCTTCCGTATCAATTCTCTCTAAAAATCACAATCACATCGGGAAAATGGACGCAAGTTTCTCACATTCATAATGTTTCTTCTATGAGTATATATGAACTGGTAAGACAATCAAGTATAGAATGTAGGCTCGCAAAGTTCTCCTTACACAATCCTAGCACATACATGTGCAAACAGAGTACAACAGAATGGGGGAGAGGGGAAGATGAAAGGAGAAAGGGTGTATAGGCTTAAGGGAAGTTAGGGGATGGTGTGAGGGAGAGCGCGGATGAAGGAATTGAAGGGGGAGGGGAGGGGGGGGGGGGAGAACTTATTTCCTTTTTGTTGTTGAATGATCAGGTCTATGAGAACACAATACGTGTAAAAAAAAAAAAAGAAAGCAGATATGTCAACAAGATAAAGGGAAAATTGACACATATCTACAGGTGACACAATTTCTCTCTCTCTCTCTCTCTCTCTCTCTCTCTCTCTCTCTCTCTCTCTCTCTCTCTCTCTCTCTCTCTTAACACATGGATAGTATCCAAAACGTGAAATCGAACATTTCACGTATTAGTTATCACATGTTGTTTCTGTGAAAAGTCGGAACATGATTCCCAGTATTCATTCAATTCCAAATATTTCCCAACGGCACATCCAGTGATGTAAAAAAAAAGTCGGAACATGATTCCCAATACTCAATCCAGTCCACATCCAGTGATAATCCGTATTGGCACATCCAGTGATGTTTACGGAGGTATGGTCCCTCATTCCAGTCAACAGTCTACATTGGGGCACTTTCAAAAAAAGAAATTCCCGGACGGACGTCAGGGCGTTTTTCAAATGGTCTGGATGAAAATTTGCACGTGTGATTAAAATCTCTCTCTCTCTCTCTCTCTCTCTCTCTCTCTCTCTCTCTCTCTCTCTCTCTCTCTCTCTCTCTCTCTCTCTCTGTGTGTGTGTGTGTGTGTGTGTGTGTGTGTGTGTGTGTGTGTGTGCGCGCGCGCGCGCGCGCATGCGACATATGTGTGTGTGTGTGTGTGTGTGTGTGTGTGTGTGTGTGTGTGTGTGTGTGTGTGTGTGTGTGTGTGTGTGGTGTGTGTACTTAGTCTAGTTCATCTTAACAGTTCTTACAGGTTATGTTTAATGTTCTCCCAATCAATCGAGTAGTTCATTTCAAGCTCTCACACGTTATCTTTATTGTCCCCCCCCCCCCCCCTCCCACACCACATGGTCAGTCCCCCCCCCCCCACAAGCCACACACAACATGGTCGACTGCCCCACCCCCCCCCCCCCCCCCCCCTGCCGCTCCCTGTCCCCCCCCCCCAACACCACACACACACCCATGGTCAGTCAACACACTGGAGTTATTAGAAAATCAAACGAACAAGCCAACACACAAAAACCTTAATTATCTGAAGACATCGACTGCCCCCCCCCCCCCCCCCCCCCCACACACACACCACACCCCACTGCCGCTCCCTGTCCGTCCTCAACCCACTGTACACAGCCCGCCCTCTTCCCTTTCTCTCCACTCTTCAGATTTTCCGCCCACTTCTCCCCACCCCCACCCCCTCCCCCTCCTCTCCTCCGCTACGCTCCTTCCCTCCGCCCCCCTGCCTGGTACACAGGCGGTAAACAAAGGCCGACTGTACACAGCTCTGTGCGCTGTCGTCAGTGGTGTCTCGCACAAACCATCCAGCGTAACGATTGAGCTCTATCGAACCACGCATACACACCACAAAACACAACAACAGCAATAACATCACAGACACGCAGACACCAACACACGTCATAGGCGCACGCTCATGCGCGTGCGCCCCCGCGCGCGCATGCGCGCGCGCGCGCGCGCGCGCACACACACACACACACACACACACACACACACACAGTGTCTCATAGACACACTCTCTCTCTCACACACACAAAAACACTCTCTCTCATTCTCTCTTACACACACACACACTCTCTCTCTCTCTCTCTCTCTCTCTCTCTCTCTCTCACACACATACACATACACGCACACACACACACTCGCGCGCGCACACACACACACCCCCACCACACTCTCTCTGTCTCTCTCTCTCTCTCGTATACTCTCTCTCTCTCTTACACACACACACACACACACACACACACACACACACACACACACACATAAAAACGCGCGCGCGTACTCGCGCACGCAAACATTGCTGTCATCGACTAATGCTGTATTGTAAGAGGCGCACAATACGAAGTGCGGCAGCTGGTCAGGGCTGACAGGGGGGGGGGGGGGGGGGGGGGGGGGGGGGGGGGGGGGGTAGGGGGGGGGGGGGGGGATGGGGAGAACTGTTGCCCCTGACGTCACATGCGCTTCTTCAGGGCAAGAGGACGCGCCCACAGAACAGCCACAATCACTGTACAAGGCGACTCAGGCTTTTTACACTCATGGTACCCCCCCCCCCCCCCCCACACCACACACACACACACACACACTTTATGCACACACATTGATCTGCGATTGTACACGGCTCTGCACTTGAATGGCGGAGAGTGTGCATTGCCCAGCAACCCCTGATGATGGTGTTTGCCCAGATAAACCAGAGGCGTGCATTGCCCAGCAACCCCTGATAATGGTGTTTGCCCAGATAAACCAGAGGCGTGCATTGCCCAGCAACCCCTGATAATGGTGTTTGCCCAGATAAACCAGAGGCGTGCATTGCCCAGCAACCCCTGATAATGGTGTTTGCCCAGATAAACCAGAGGCGTGCATTGCCCAGCACCCCTGATAATGGTGTTTGCCCAGATAATCCAGAGGCGTGCATTTTCCCAGCAACCCCTGATAATGGTGTTTGCCCAGATAAACCAGAGGCGTGCATTTCCCAGCAACCCCTGATAATGGTGTTTGCCCAGATAAACCAGAGGTGTAGCAGCTGTGGGAGATTAGGAATTGCTAGTCCCACACATCGACTTGTCCTACCACTGAAGTTAGTTTTCCGTCTGCACTTCACAGCTTTGGGAATAAATAGCAAAAGCAAAACTGGATATTAGATTCATGTTGACATGATCAAGTCCACGCACAGGCGTGCAAACATACAATCGTGTGATTGATTTTTCTTCCTCCCATTCCCTTCACGTTCTCTTCCCGCCTTCAACATCCTCTCTCTCTCTCTCTCTCACACACACACACACACACACATGCATTTCTTAATTGTGGGAAAAATACAATGTGACTCTGGGTTTGTTTTGAAGAATTACACTGCGAGCAATGATAGATAGATAAACAAGCGCCGCACGTGCGCCCCGATCGTTAGCTTTCAGCAAATATTTAGCCACGTCATGCATAAAGATAATAAGCAACATCTTGACGAGTTTTCTCAGCATTTAGAATGTCACCCATAAGACCCTCTGGGAATGTGGCCAATGCAATAAGTTTCAAAGATTCAACATTCTCTTAGGGTGTGGACCAATGCATTAAGGTTCAAAGATTCAACATTCTCTAGGGTGTGTGACCAATGCAATAAGGTTCAAAGATTCAACATTCTTTTGAGGTGTGGCCCATGCAATAAGGTTCAAAGATTCAACATTCTCTTGGGATGTGGCCCATGCAATAAGGTTCAAAGATTCAACATTCTCTTGGGGTGTGGCCCATGCAATAAGGTTCAGAGATTCAACATTCTCTCGGGGTGTGGCCCATGCAATAAGGTCCAAAGATTCACGGGGGTGTGGCCAGTGCGATGAGCTTCAAAGATTCAAACATTCTCTTGGGGTGTGACCCATGCAATAAGGTTCAAAGATTCAACATTCTCTTGGGATGTGACCCATGCAATAAGGTTCAAAGATTCTGTGGGGGTGTGGCCAATGCAATAAGGTTCAATGATTCAACATTTCTCTTGGGGTGTGGCCAACGCAATAAGGTTCTAAGATTCAACATTCATTTAGGGTGTGGCCAATGCAATAAGGTTCAAAGTTTCAACATACGAGTCATTAATAATCTTTTGGCCTTTTGGCTGTGTAGCAAATGTTGTTAACAAAGAGTCAACATTCAAATATTCAATCCTACCGGTCCATTTAAGCTGTGGTAGACACAATACTAAAGGGTCAAATTCAAATATTCAGATTCTGTGCGGCAGATACAATAATAATAAAGGATCAAAATCAAATATTCAGATTCTGTAGGTCACACAATAACAAACGATCAAATTGAAATATTCAGATTATGTGTGTCAGACACAATAACTGAGAGTCAAATCGAAATATTCAGATTTTGTGTGGCAGACACAATAACACAGTCAAATTGAAATATTCAGATTCTGTGTGGCAGACACAATAACACAGTCAAATTGAAATATTCAGATTCTGTGTGGCAGAACAATATACAGAGAGAGTCAAATTCAAATATTCAGACTCTTTGCCTATTGGGGGTAAGTGGATACACTAACACTGTACACATAGCTAGTCAGAGGCTGAAAAGAAATTATCATCAATTCAGGGCACATATAAAACCAACTTTCGAATAATTAAAAGTCCGATTCTATACAAATCGTACACCAGAATTTAAAACCTGCTCAATTTCATTGTGATTTCTTTTCAGAGCAAATTTAACTGCAAGACTGAGCATTGATAAATATGGTCTGTATGTTATTTTTCTTATGAACTTATTCAAAGTCACTTGTGCTTTTTCCCCTGCTCGAACTAAATTACATTGATTGAATATGAACTGAATTACACTGATTGAATATTGAACTAAATCACACTGATTGAATATTGTCAAACATGGCCTGTATTTCACTTAGTCTGGATCCCAACTTCAGTTACGTAAACTGTTCAGATTGAACGTTGATAAATATGGTCATTTTTTCAAAAGCAACCGTTTAAAAAGCGGCTGCGGTGCTTCGGAGACATTGGAAACTGAAGTGACATTGTGAACGGAAGTCACGATCAACCCAAACAAAGTTGATTGTCCTACAAATTCTACTCTACCTGTCCTCATAATCTCTTCTGCGTGTTTCTACCAGTAATGAGTGGCTTCTACAACGACATTTTAGTATTGAATACATGTCAGCTCCAATCAATCTTCCTGCTGAAAAGAAACTATAGTACTAAATATATGCAACACCCTGTATTGTATGTCTGCTGAGATGACACCATTATAAATATATATGTAAACACCTGTAATGTATATCTGCTGAGACGACACTTTATTAATGAATATATGTAAAGACCTATCATGTATGATGCTGTGACAATACTTTGGTAATAAATGTATGTAAACACCTGTAATGTATGTCTGCTGTGACGACACTTTGGTAATTAATATATGTAAACACCTGTAATGTATGATGTGATGACAATACTTTATTAATGAATATACGCAAACGCCCGTAGTGTCTGATGCTGTGACGAAACTTTGGTGATAGATACAGATATACATTTGTAATGTATGGCTTCTTTACAAAACATTGATGATGGATATATGTATACATATGTAATGTATGGTTACTTCACGAAACATGATAATGGATACATGTATACATCTGTAATGTATGGTTACTTCAACTGATTTTTAGTTATGAACATACTCTGTATGTGTAACATGTGCTTGCTCTAAAGAAAACTTTAGTCATGGATACGGATATATATCTGTAGTGCATGGTTAACAAATATAGAACATTGACTTTGGGTGGGTGAGCTGTCACACCGTAACAAGTACAAAACACTGACTTTGGGTGGGTGAGCTGTCGCACCGTAACAAGTACAAAACATTGACTTTGGGTGGGTGGCCTGTCACACACTGATCAGCAAAGAACATTGACCTTGGGTAGGTTAACTGTCACACAATAACAAGCATAGAACATTGACTTTGGGTAGGTGAGCTGTCACTCAATAATCAGCAAAGAAAAAATGACCTTGGGTGGGTGAGCTGTTCCACAGTAACTATTATAGCCATTTAAGTGGGTGAGCTGTAATCCAGTAAGTAGTAAAGAAAAATTACTGTTGTCATTAGAGCTGTTAAAGAGTAACTGACTGAGAACAGCGCTTTTGGGTGAGTGAGCTTTCATACGAACGTGCTGGTTCTCCATACTGCAGCGTAAGACAGCGGTGTATCACCCTTTTGATGACCTTCATTTTTCTGTTAAAAGACGAGTTGCTAACAGTCAGGAGACAAGCGCCCCATTGAAGACTGAAGGGGATAAGCACTGAGACATAAAAAGCAGTCAACTTGATCGCTTTCTTGACTTGCATTTGTAAACACAAGTGAGCATGTAATTATCCAGTTTCGGTTGTGCATGTGTGTGTGCCTGTTTATGCGTGCGTGTGCGTATCCACATAAAAAACTTGAAGGCTGGTATTTTCTACACAAGTAAAAGCTGTCACACTTGGCAGAATGATAAAGATAATAGTGTATGATGAATAGAATCAAAATCTTTCCAGCCATTTGACAGGGGAAGATGTCACCGAATCGAAATAGCACTAAAACTGCGGTTAACATTTCTACAATTGTTTAATTATTACAAAATTGTCCTCTTCTTAGTAATTTTGATCGCTGATAGTTACAGCTACACACGCTGAGAAAAGATGTATTACATAATATCATATGAAAATATTGCAAGAAATAATACCGCAACAAATGTTAAGTCACATTCTATGAATACTGAACCATTTAATGCAATGTCTACCAGGCAAGGGTGCAGATATAAATAAATCTACTACTAAATGTGGTATCAACGTAGGTCACGTGAGAAAGGCAGTTCTGGGCGATAATGCGCGCGCATGATTTATGCTGTAAGCAAGAGAAGCCCCATAAGATTAGCTCTTCAATCAGACCTTTTCGTTTCGACAATCATGAACATTTGGAATTTTTGTGTGAGGGAGTAGGACTGAACCGTGTCACTGATGATTGTTGTTGTGAGGGAGTAGGATTGAACAGTGTCAGTGATGATTGTTGTATGTGAGTGACTAAGACTGAACAGTGTCGGTGATGATTGTTGTGTGTGAGGGAGTAGGACTGAACAGTGTCAGTGATGATTGTTGTGCGTGAGGGAGTAGGACTGAACAGTGTCAGTGATGACTGTTGTGTGTGAGGGAGTAGGACTGAACAGTGTCAGTGATGATTGTTGTGTGTGAGGGAGTAGGACTGAACAGTGTCAGTGATGATTGTTGTGTGTGAGGGAGTAGGACTGAACAGTGTCAGTGATGATTGTTGTGTGTGAGGGAGTAGGACTGAACAGTGTCAGTGATGATTGTTGTATGTGAGTGACTAAGACTGAACAGTGTCGGTGATGATTGTTGTGTGTGAGGGAGTAGGACTGAACAGTGTCAGTGATGATTGTTGTGCGTGAGGGAGTAGGACTGAACAGTGTCAGTGATGACTGTTGTGTGTGAGGGAGTAGGACTGAACAGTGTCAGTGATGATTGTTGTGTGTGAGGGAGTAGGACTGAACAGTGTCAGTGATGATTGTTGTGTGTGAGGGAGTAGGACTGAACAGTGTCAGTGATGATTGTTGTGTGTGAGGGAGTAGGACTGAACAGTGTCAGTGATGATTGTTGTATGTGAGTGACTAAGACTGAACAGTGTCAGTGATGATTGTTGTGAGGGAGTAGAATTGAACAGTGTCAGTGATGATTGTTGTGTGTAAGGGAGTAGGACTGAACAGTGTCAGTGATGATTGTTGTGTGTGAGGGAGTAGGACTGAACAGTGTCAGTGGTGATTGTTGTGTGTGAGGGAGTAGGACTGAACAGTGTCACTGATGATTGTTTTGAGGGAGGAGTAGAATTGAACAGTATCAGTGGTGATTGTTGTGTGTGAGGGAGTAGGACTGAACAGTGTCAGTGATGATTGTTGTGTGTAAGGGAGTAGGACTGAACAGTGTCACTGATGATTGTTGTGAGGGAGTAGAAATGAACAGTGTCAGTGGTGATTGTTGTGTGTGAGGGAGTAGGACTGAACAGTGTCAGTGATGATTGTTGTGTGTGAGGGAGTAGGATGAACAGTGTCACTGAT
>JADBJO010000670.1:122500-137500 GCA_016801955.1 Conus betulinus | reverse complement strand
CAGGGCTTATATTCCTAAGCCTATGGCTGGAAATAGGGCTTACATTCCTAGGTCTATGGCTGTAAACAGGGCTTATATTCCTAGGTCTATGGCTGTAAACAGGGCTTATATTCCTACGCCTAGGTCTGTAAACAGGGCTTTTATTCCTAGGCCTATGGCTGTAAATAGGGCTTATATTCCTAGGCCTAAGTCTGTAAACAGGGCTTTTATTCCTAGGCCTATGGCTATAAATAGGGGTTATATTCCTAGGCCTACGGCTGGAAATAGGGCTTATATTCCTAGGCCTACGGCTGTAAACAGGGCTTATATTCCCCAGCCTATGCCTGTGAATAGGGCTTATATATTTCCCGGCCTACGTCTGTAAATAGGGCTTATATTTCCCGGCCTATGTCTGTAAATAGGGCTTATATTTCCCGGCCTATGCCTGTAAATGGGGCTTATATTTCCCGGCCTACGTCTGTAAATAGGGCTTATATGTCCCGGCGTATGTCTGTAAATAGGGCTTATGTTTTCCGGCCTATGTCTGTAAACAGGGCTATATTTCCACCTTCAAGGTATTATGGATCACATGCATATGAGTCGTCTGTGTAATGTGGTTTACCTGTTCAGCAAACTGTTCCTTGATATAGCTATCCTTCACAATACATTGAGCAGATGTAAGCAACGCTTCGTTGATGATGTTCAATCTGGCACTGGAGTGCGTGTGTATGCTTGCGCGCGCGCGCGCGCGCGCGCGCGCGCGTGTGTGTGTGTGTGTGTTTGGACGAACGTGTATAGTGTGTGTGTGTGTGTGTGTGTGTGTGTGTGTGTGCGTGCGTGCGTGCGTGTGTGTGTGTGTGTGTGTGTGTGTGTGTGTGTGTGTGTGTGTGTGTGTGTGTGTGTGACCTGTATCGAGACTCTATATCCCTGATATAGAGTCTCGATACAGGTGGGAGAGAGAGAGAGAGAGAGAGAGAGAGAGAGAGAGAGAGACAGAGACAGAGACAGAGAGACAGAGAGAGAGAGAGAGAGAGAGGAAATGGAAAATGGACATGGTTTATTCGAGTAAGGCCACAGCCCCTACTGAAGAGGGAAACTCTCTACAGTGGCACTTTAACGACAAAGAAAAGTAATATGATACACCAACATAGTCATGATAAATTCTTACATCTTTTGACCATAGAGTACAAGAGGTACATGCTTGAATGTTAATATTCACATCCTTCAAATGCAGTCGCACGCCTTTTAAATGCCTTATAAAGATACACGCATACGGTCTTCAGTATATTTTTGTTACTGTTAGCCATCAGTAAGGTTACATTGAACAGACATGGATTTGCTGAAAATTTTCCTGGAACGTATTCTTGCCGAAGCTCACAGAGATTAGGGCAACAAAATAAAACATGTACTTCATCCTCTTTTGCATCTCTGCACAAAAGGGCATGTTACAGAACTAGTTGATACCTGATTATTTCGGTCCCGATGTAGTACAATGTCTGTTATTCCGAATCTAAACTTTGTTGAATAACATCTAAGATGTTTTATCGTTGTTTTGTAGAATCAGTGCTGTCCTTTGGCTTTTTATGCTGCTTTGGAAATCTTAGTAAAAAAAAAAAACATTTTAAATAGAGTGGTGAACGCATATGGATAGAGATTATTGGCAAAAATCAAGAATAGCTAGATTCTTTCTTTGTTTCTGCATACGCAGGCTGATACTCCTGCGGACACTGCCTGTATAGACAGGCAGTGGAGTTTCGTGTGTATGACCGTTTTTTTTTTTTTTGTTTTTGTTTTTTGTTTTTGTTTTTTTTTCAATCCCGCCGTTAAGGCAGCCATACTCCATCAACGGGGAGGGTGCATGCTGTGTGTAACGTGTCATCCATACCAACGGCCAAACTGGCCTTCTCTTCCGGAAGTTGGTGATGGGATTTGAACGTGTGTGCAAGATGTTATGCGTGCGTTCACACACGGAACCTCGGTTTATGATCTCATTCGATGGACTGTATGGGAAATGGAGTCAGAACCAATTTTAACTCCGAACGAGGGAAAAAATCCCCCTGTATCGAAATTCGAACCTGCAACCCTTGGATCGCGAGTCCGGCGCTCTACCAACTGACTCTATTCCGGCCCCACGAACAGCTAGATAAATTGTATGAATGTCGAGTCACACAAAAAGCTGTGAACATTGCTGCCGACAGTTCTCATGTTCTTTAAAAAAAAAACTGCAATGTTCTACCCTCTGGACGAAGATTGCAAATTCCAAACTTAAAGACAAATAGAACCAAAAAACAGTTTTGCTCATGATTCCGTCAAACTCTTGAATCATAACTAAACTTTCAATAAGTTCCGGTTCAGAAACTTGTGTGTGTGTGTGTGTGTGTGTGTGTGTGTGTGTGTGTGTGTGTGTGTGTGTGTGTGTGTGTGTGTGTGTGTGTTGTGCGTGCGTGCGTGCGTGCCTGCATGTGTGTGTGTGTGTGTGTGTGTGTGTGTGTGTGTGTGTGTGTGTGTGTGTTATTCTGTGTGTGTGAGTAGGTGGGTGGGTGGGTGGGTGGGTGCGATACGTAATTTGTGATTTGTTGTGTTATGGCCACTCTTAATTTCTCTTTGGAGATAATAAGGTTTCTTTGACTTGACGTGACGTAGCGCTAATATCCCTACACGTAAAGAAGATTAAGAAGCATCTAACACCAAACGAGTATCATCACCATAGCCCGAGGAGGAATGGACTTTACTTCATGAAGTAGTCATTTTCAAGTACACAGACATACAGTCATATTCAGAGAGAGAGAGAGAGAGAGAGAGAGAGAGAGAGAGAGAGAGAGAGAGAGAGGAGTATACCCATTTCCCAAAGTCTAAACGTTGTTGAATCCTAGGTCAGATTTCTCAGTGGGTCTTTTTCGCCTCTAGATTGCCAGCAGCCATTTTCAAATCATTGGTCGTGAATCTACAGCGGATGACAACCATCTTTCATTGGCCGCAAAATACCGTTGTCATGTTAGGGGAACTGACAACCATCTTAACGCATTGGTCATCATCGCACGGAAGGTACGTCTCGTAGGTTTAGCAATGAGATGCTGTCATCACAAGAGACAGATGCTACTATGGATACTATCAGCCATACCATTCATCCGGGGACTCCCTAAACTCTAAAGGTACAAACACACCAGCCATACACTCTTGCGCTTCGAGAGAACAGGGTGAAACAGATCTAAAACGGACTGTCGGCCACAGTGAACATTCATCTCCAACGGCCCTGGGCATCGCGTTCTTCTAGTCCGTTCGGAACGCACCGTCTTTGATTCCCAATTGACTGCTAGACGCTAACCCACGCCCAGCATTCAGCCAACATTCATGTTGTTCGTGGCATCTTTCAGTGAAACAGGGAATCACCCCAATTCGGCGACGGTGCGCTGGATAAAGCTGTGTCAGTTTCCTAGTGTTCAATATAAACAGACAGAGCAAGAATGGTAAAAGCCCAAATCATCTGTGGAGGAATTTGCAGTCCATCTAGCTCTCTTTGTCTGAGGGGTCATTTGGAAGAGTGCCCGAAAATGAGTTAGCCTTGTCACTGAGGAGTTCATCATTTGTTAGTGTGGCTTTTTGAACCGTTGGGTAGACTAACACAGCTTGATAATGGTATATAGATGAGGAACTTGTGGTTTAACGTTACGGGGTGCGTGGTTTTACTGATGGCATCGCCAGACTTATCTTTTCGCTTTTGCGCTCACACACACACACACACACACACACACACACACACACACACACACACACACACACACACACACACACACACACACGTGCGCGCGTTTGTGCGTGTATGTGCCTGTCCATGTGTGTGTCTGTTCATGTGTGTCTGTCTGTCTCTCTCTCTGTGAAGTCAAATCCAAATGATTTCTTAAAATCAAAATGATCTTTATTAAGAGTTGAATGCTGTCAGGAACAACAACAGTGTCTCTCTCAGTTTCAAGTCAGGATGACGCGCACAGTAGTGATATCAGTCTTTCTCTACGCATGTGAAACGTGCACTTAGCAGAAGCCAGGCATTTGAAATGGAATCTACCGCCTGTCCCGCGCACCACCCACAAGACCATGACACAACTGTATATGTCCGGAAAAGAATCAGTACAGTCACTGAGCCCTTTGAAAAAAAAAAAAAAAGCAGCTGACAATAATCAAGAAACATAATATACTGAAATGATTTGGTCACACATCCTTGCGAAAACCATCTCTTGCAGACCAGTGTAGCAGAACACAGAAGACGGGGGTGGGGTAGGGAGGGGGGGTGGGGGGGTGGGGTGAGAAGGGGTTGAGGGAGAAGGGCAGACAGAAAAAGAGGCAGGAGAGAACAACATCAAAGAATGGAGAGGTCTGACTTCTGGCAATTTCCAAAGAACGGCAGTGGACAGACGAGCATGGATTGTCAGTTTCAAGCTGGGGACCCCAGGGGGGAGGGACTGATGATGATGATGAAAGAATAGTGTGTGTGTGTGTGTGTGTGTGTGTGTGTGTGTGTGTGTGTGTGTGTGTGTGTGCGTGCATGTGACTCTGTGTGTGTGTGGGGGGGGGGGGGGGGGGGGGGGGGGGGGTGGGGGGTGTGTGGGTGTGTGTGGGTGTGTGTGGGTGGGTGAGGGTGTGAGTGCGCGCGCGCGCGCGCGCACGTCGCATTCGACATTTCACTAAAGACACCAGCGTTTCGTCAGTTCGTCAGTACTGTGTGGCAGAGACCTTCACCTCACATTTGTTTCAGAAGTATCGTGTATCTCTTCATCTGTTCTACACAGACAGATTTGACCACGGAGGTTCAAACGGTTCCCCTCAACCATACGGGCGGAACAACCCGTGTGTCAGCGCCTTAAGGCAGATACGTCTCATGTGGCATCGTCTAAAGGTGATGTCACACAAGGCGTTCCAGAATCACGACTGAGAAAGGCGTCCCTGACCTAAACCCAGCGGATGCCGGGGGGTACCACCTTAACTTCTTCATCATCATCATCATCATCATCATCATCATCATCATCATCATCATCACCACCACCATTACCATCATCATCATTCATCATCATCATCATCATCATCATCATCATCATCATCATCATTATCAACTTCTTCTTTTTTTTCTTCTTCTTCTATCTCCTTTTTGTTCTTCTTGTTCTCCTCCTCCTTCCTCCTCCTCCTCCCCTCCTCCTCCTCCTCTTCTCCTCCTCCTCTCCTCTCCTTCTCCTTTCCTCCTCCTCTTCTTCTTCTTCTTCTCCTCCTCCTCCTCCCTCCTCCTCCTCCTCCTTCTTCTTCTTCTTCTTCTCCTTCTCCTCCTCCTCCTTCTTCTCCTCCTCCTCCTTCTTCTTTCCTCCTCCTCCTCCTCCTCCTCCCTCTCTCCTTCCTCCTCATCCTCCTCCTCCTCCTCCTTCTTCTTCTTCTTCTTCTTCTTCTCCTCCTTCTCCTCCTCCTCCTCTTCTTCCTTCTCCTCCTCCTCCTTCTTCTTCTTCTTCTTCTTTCTTCCTTAACTCCATGGGCAGTCACAGGGTCACCACAGTGAAGATCAGTTGGCCAGTTTCCTCCAGTTCTGTTGGTGTTCTGCTGGTGTTTTCCTACTGGCCTGTCTACTGTTGTCAGTCCATCGTCCATCGCACCGCACCTTTGGATGGCTCTCAGAACGTCTCTTTCAAGAAGTCTGACTCCAAGCAGTGCCTTACATCTACTTCGAACGACTCAATCGCCTCCTGCACCTGCTTTCATCAGCTGGTCAATGCTCGCTTCAGGCCGCTGACCAATGGCAGAAAACAGCGGCCATCGCCTAGCTCACGTGACAAAAAAACCAGCTAACGTGAAGCGGAAAAACAAAACGTCAACCGAAACTTCCAGCAGCCATGACCTCAAACATAGACTGACCGATGAAGGAGAACGTTTTCATATTATGAAATATCCGTGACATGTTTCGCAATCTTCCCACTAACTGGCTATTGTGTTCCAAACTTTCATGTTTTGTTTCTGTGTTATGTTATCTGAATATGTACTTTCTGTATCAGCTCGTGTCTCCTATGGGTCATTTGTCATAAACGCGTATACACTCTGAGAGAGAGAGAGAGAGAGAGAGAGAGAGAGAGAGAGAGAGAGAGAGAGAGAGAGAGAGAGAGAGAGAGCATTGTTGCCAATCCTGTTCTGACACTGTGACGCGTCACCGACCTCAACCATGTCTCTCACAGCTGTGGCTTTTCTTTGTCCCCATGAAGAAAGCAAAGCCTCCTTTCACCCACGCTACTCCCCGCCATTGGAGTCGGTCGTCAACAAGACCGGCATCCAAATAAGACTCCATCCAATGTCCACAGTGCGTGGTTCACAGCTGTGTCAAATGCAAGGCGTGACGATGTCCAACAACTCAGATCCGTGGACGGGGGCCGGAATAGCCCAGTTGGTAGAGCGCCGGACTCGTAATCCAAAGGTTGAAGGTTCGAATCTCCGCCTTCCCGTTTCGGTACAGGGGGATTTTTCCCTCGGAGTTAACATTGGTTCTGACTCCATTTCCCATACAGTTCTTCTTTTCTCTAATTTTTCATAGTTACTGTCCTATAATTCATCTGTCCTTTATTTTTGTCTATGTAACCACATCGTCCTCTTCTCTTCTTTTATGATAATAGTCTAAAATTGTAAACACTATGTTATTTTGACGTCTGCAATCACCTATTTGTGTGACGAGACGTAAAACAGAATTCCTTCCTTCTTCGAATGAGACCATAAACCGAGGTTCCGTGTGTGAACGCACGCGTGACATCTTGCACACACGTAAAATCCCATCACCAACTTTCGGAGGAGAAGGTCATTTTGGCCGTTGGTATGGATGACACGTTACACATAGCATGCACCTTCCCGAAGATGGAGTATGGTTGCCTTAATGGCGGGATGAAACAAACGGTCATGCACACAAAATTCCACTCCCTTCGTTGGGTAGTTGGGATGAATACTTGCCTGTCTTTACAGAGAGTGACCGCAGGAGTATCAGCCTGCGTAGGCAGAAGAAGAAGAAGAAGATCCGTGGACATCCCTATCACTGTTACATTGCCACTGGCTGTGGTATGGAATGTCTCACATCGATGTGTTTTGGTTATGTTATTGACAGTGAAAAGAGGGCATACGTCCATCCGGCAGCTATCACCATTATGATTATAACATGCCTCTGAAGTAGTTCATCATACATATTTCATGTTAAAAAATTCAACGAATAAAAGCATTCATTAACTGGATTAAAAAAAATGTTTTATAGTCTTCGTTGAAATACATAACAGCAATGCATAATACAAGTTAGGAAACCAAACCACTTAAGTCATCATCCTACCTTCGCTGTAACAACAGTACGGTAAGATCCTTTACATCCAGGCATCACCCGAGCTTCGCCCTAACTACAGTACGGCAATATCCTTTACATCCTATCTTCGCCGTAACAACAGTAGGCAATATTCAGCATCCTTTACATTCAGTCATCATCCTGGCTTCGCCGTAACAACCCAGTATGGCAATATCCTTTATATCCCAGTCAGTCATCATCCTGGCTTCGCCCGTAACTACACTAAAGCAATATCCTTTACATCCTAGCTTCGCCGTAACAGCAGTACGGCAATAATTATCCTTTACATCCTAGCTTCGCCGTAACTACAGTACGGAAATATCCTTTACATTTACATCCAGTCATCATCCGAGCTTCGCCGTAACTACAGTACGACAATATCCTTTACATCCTAGCTTCGCCATAACAACAGTACGGCAATATTCTTTACATCCTAGCTTCGCCGTAACTACAGTACGGAAATATCCTTTACATCCAGTCATCATCCGAGCTTCGCCGTAACTACAGTACGGCAATATCCTTTACATCCTAGCTTCGCCGTAACAACAGTACGGCAATATTCTTTACATCCAGTTATCATCCTGGCTTCGCCGTAACAACAGTACGGCAATATCCTTTACATCCAGGGCCATACATTGCATCAAATGCAGATGACATATCATGAAATAAGACAGAATACAAAGCAAATATTTCTCTCTCTCTCTCTCTCTCTCTCTCTCTCTCTCTCTCTCTCTCTCTCTCTCTCTCTATCTATCTATCTATCTATATATATTCGTTAAAATGAGGTATTAAAATGTAGTAAAAATATCTCTACAAGCTTGTTTCAAGCTTTCGCTCTCTTCTCTCCTGAAGAGAGCGAAAGCTTGAAACAAACTTGTAGAGATATTTTTACTTCTACCTCATTTTAACAGATGCTGCTCCCCAGGTGGTTGACCTTTTTTTTTTTTAATCTCGAAGGGCGCTTTGATGCTATTTATGATATATATATATATATATATATATATATATATATATATATATATATATATGTATGTATGTATGTATGTATGTATGTATGTATGTATGCATGTATGTATATACTTAAATAACCGCACAAAACAAGGTGCAAGGTGAGGTTCATGTGACACGCAATATAGAAAAAAAAAAAAAAAACAAAAAAAAACCAAAAACAAAAAACATAAAAAAAAACCCAGTGAATTTGACAAATGTCTCCTGCTGACGTCACAAACGACATGTTAAAAAAAAAAACACACAAAAAACAACAATCCCCAGACTCACAGTCTGCGTTATACACACATCAGTAATGTAGCCAAGAGCAAACGGGTACGAATACAACATTCACACAAAAAGCTTCTGAGAACAGCAAGTGCAAAAATACCACACAGACACATTTCCATGACACAGGCCCGCCTTGGCATTTCCTCACCTTCAACAGAACAAGACAAAAAAAAAAAAAAAAATTCAGACACAACACTAAAACTGAAAATCTGCCAACACACGTCCACTTCAATCCAACTGTGACTGATCCCAAAGGTTTGACGCTGACGACTGTGGTACACTGTCTAGGTTAGATAGGGGAGGGGTGAGGGTGAAGGGATGGAGAGGAGGTGTGGGTGGGGCGCTTTGGAGCAGCAACGTCAATAAAGTATTCACTGTACCAGCCTCTGAAACCAGATGCGACATGGAAAAAAAAAACTACCTTACCTTATCCGCCCAGGTCTCGAAATAATATAGATTAACCGACACATGGACTCTACACAACAAAAAGAACACTGCACACACACACACACACACACACACACACACACACACACACACACACACACACACAGGGGGGCACTGTGTGCTTTGTGCAGCAGATGTTTTCGCCAAGACGGAGAGACCGACGGGTTTATTTTTGATAGGGTCCCCGTGACTAGACAGCCAAAAAATGACGGTGTGCTTGCGGTTGTTGTATTGAGATAGATAGATAGATAGATAGATAGATAGATGGATAGATAGATAGATAGATAGATAGATAGATAGATAGATAGATAGATAGATAGACAGATAGATAGATAGATAGATAGATAGATAGATAGATAGATAGATAGATATGCACATTTCTTTGCTGTGCAGGTAGGTTTTTTTTGTTTATTTGTTTGTTTGTTTCTTGTAAGGTGTTCTTTGTGTTGGGAGGGAGCAAGGGGGGGGGTTGTATATATTTCTTTACAATTAAGCCTTCCGGGATAATTCGGCCATTTTGCTTCACTGTGTAGCCCCAGCCTGACTTACCCTTGGTGACGGAACCGTCAATGATGCATACAGTGTAACAAACTTCCGGTCTAGCAATGGAGGTAGAAGGAGTGACACAAGCACTCCGCTGGCTGTCATCCACAGACCAGTTTAAAAACTTAACAAACCATGATACTGACTGACTCCATGAACCTACTTCAGAAAGTGACGAGTGGAATGGGAAGCCCTGCTTGGTGTGAAGTAACGCGCAACCTTCCATTGGTGAGATGCATATGGATGCACTGCCCTGGACATGCAGGTGTCATAGGAAATGAGAGAGCAAACACACCGGCAGGCAAGGCAACGATGAGAAGGGCACTACAGCTTGGCTGAACTGATGTGATAAGAAATCTGAAGAATCACTTACGTAAACAAGAGCATAGCCACTAAACCATAGACCATCTCTCAGACGTGAACATCAAGAGAGGAAGTGGCCGCACATCCAGCCTTAAGGGAGAAGCAAGAAACATCACCAACCAGATAAACATTGGAGTAATTTCGATGCAAACACTGCGAAGACTCCTAGAGATTGGACGAATGAATGAGCGACCAACCAAATAAAATTCACGAATGAATGATTGAACGATCAATTGACCGAATGAACGAATGAACGCTGAACGAGCGACTGAACAAGGACAATGAACGAACGAACAAAAAAAAAAAAAAAAAAAAAAAAGGAATGAAGAACTAAACCACAACACACACACACACACACACACACACACACACACACACACACACGAAAAAAAAATAGTCACAAGTACAGTAGCAAAGAATGAAAATAACATAAAATACTGTACAACAAAACTCGTCTGAAAACAGTGGGGGGTGGGGGAAGCTGGGGGAGAGAAGCTGAGAGGGAGAGAGAGAGAGAGAGAGAGAGAGAGAGAGAGAGAGAGAGAGAGAGAGAGAGAGAGAGAGAGAGAGAGAGAGAAATCTGTTGCTGCAATTCTATATGCCATTGATTTTAATGTAAATCATTTCAACTGTAAATGTGCCATATTCCTCGAACACAACTCACCTTCTCTCCCTCCCACTGTCCCTCTGTCAACTTCATTCACCACTTTGGCTTCACAAGGGGAGTATTGTGCATGTAATGTCTGTACTGTTTTTATTGTTTTGTCGCTGAGGAAGGCATATTGCCGAAAACTTCTTGTCTTGTTTTGTGTCGTGCATTACAACTGCGTTACTTCACACTTGTTTTGTGTGCTCTTCCGCTTTTTCGTCGTGTTCCGGTAACGCTGCAGTTTGTTTCATTTGCCTTTCATCGGTAAGACTGCGATTATCGTATCACAGGGCATAAACACTGCAAGATGGCATGAACAGAACGTGAGAATGATGACTGAGAGACGAGATGGCATGACCAGAACGTGAGAAATGATGAGACTGAGAGACGAGATGGCATGAGCAGAACGTGAGAATGACGACTGATAGACAAGATGGCATGAACAGAACGTGAGAGAATGATGACTGATAGACAAGATGGCATGAACAGAACGTGAGAATGATGACTAAGAGACGAGAGATGGCATGACCAGAACGTGAGAATGATGACTGATAGACGAGATGGCATGAGCAGAACGTGAGAATGATGACTGATAGACAAGATGGCATGAACAGAACGTGAGAATGATGACTGAGAGAGACGAGATGGCATGCACAGAACGTGAGAATGATGACTGAGAGACGAGATGGCATGAGCAGAACGTGAGAATGATGGCTGATAGACGAGATGGCATGAGCAGAGAACGTGAGAATGATGACTGAGAGACGAGATGGCATGAGCAGAACGTGAGAAATGATGACTGATAGACGAGATGGCATGCACAGAACGTGAGAATGATGACTGAGAGACGAGACGGCATGAGCAGAACGTGAGAATGATGGCTGAGACACGAGATGGCATGCACAGAACGTGAGAATGATGACTGAGAGACGAGATGGCATGAGCAGAACGTGAAAATGATGGCTGATAGACGAGATGGCATGAACAGAACGTGAGAATGATGACTGAGAGACGAGAAGGCATGAACAGAACGTGAGAATGATGACTGATAGACGATATGGCATGAACAGAACGTGAGAATGATGACTGAGAGACAAGATGGCATGAGCAGAACGTGATGAATGAGAATGATGACTGAGAGACGAGATGGCATGAACAGAACGTGAGAATGATGACTGATGAGACGACGAGATGGCATGACCAGAACGTGAGAATGATGACTGAGAGACAAGATGGCATGAATAGAACGTGAGAATGATGACTGAGAGACGAGATGGCATGAGCAGAACGTGAGAATGATGGCTGAGAGACGAGATGGCATGAACAGAACGTGAGAATGATGACTGAGAGACAAGATGGCATGACCAGAACGTGAGAATGATGACTGATGACTGAGAGACGAGATGGCATGACCAGAACGTGAGAATGATGACTGATAGACGAGATGGCATGAACAGAACGTGACAGTGATGATGATAGACGAGATGGCATGAACAGAATGTGAGAACAATGAATGATAGGAACGGATGTGCTAAACGTAAAACCAATGAACGGAAGACTGGTGAAAAAAGAGGAGAACGCTGTAATGAACGATGACGGTCAAGAGGAGACGCCGACAACGACTGGAGAAGAATCAACGATGGACCGGAGGGGGAAGAAGAAGAGAACGCCAGAACGATGAATGGATGATGGGCCTGGGACAAACAGAAAAGATCGTGAGACTGATGACTGATGGAGAGAACTCGAGAATGATGAATGATTTAACGACATTACTTTAAGCATGACAAATGACGGAGGGAATGAGAATAGGAGAACGTGGTGATTGTGAATAGCAGACGGGATAGAAGAATAGGAGAACGTGGTGATTGTGAATGGCGGACAGGATGGAAAAGAACGTGGTGATTGTGAATGGCAGACGAATGAGAATAGGAGAACGTGGTGATTGTGAATAGCAGACGGGATAGAATAGGAGAACGTGGTGATGTGAATGGCAGGCATAATGAGAATAGGAGAACGTGGTGATTGTGAATGGCAGAAGGGATGAGAATAGGAGAACGTGGTGATTGTGAATGGCAGACGGGACAGGAAAGGAGAACGTGGTGATTGTGAATAGCAGACAGGATAGAATATGAGAACGTGGTGATTGTGAATGGCTGACGGGATAGAATAGGAGAACGTGGTGATTGTGAATGGCAGACGGGACAGGAAAGGAGAACGTGGTGATTGTGAACGGCAGGCGGAATGAGAATAGGAGAACGTGGTGATTGTGAATGGCAGACGAATGAGAATAGGAGAACGTGGTGACTGTGAATAGCAGACGGGATAGAATAGCAGAACGTGGTGATTGTGAATGGCAGACGGAATGAGAATAGGAGAACGTGGTGATTGTGAATGGCAGACGGAATGAGAATAGGAGAACGTGGTGATTGTGAATAGCAGACGGGATAGAATAGCAGAACGTGGTGATTGTGAATGGCAGACGGTACAGGAAAGGAGAACGCAAGTGTGATGAATGAGGAGGAATGAGGAGTGAAAAGGTGATGAAAATGAATGATGGACAGAATGATAGGAGAAGAGCATGCTAATATTAAATGTCAATTTCCAAAGAGAGGAAATCCTAAACACAGCATGCTAATATTAAATGTCAATTTCCAAAGAGAGGAAATCCTAAACACTGATAGAACAACCACAAGATCAGTTAGTTCAGGAATGCAAGCAAGGAAATGTTCAAAATCATTCTCAATAAATTATAGTTGCAGACAGACACAGCTATATCTGAAAGGCAGAAGTATATCCAACACATCGTTAACCCTTCACCAAAAATACCTACAACACCAGAAGTTCTATCATGTCTTCACAGACTTCAAAGAGGCGTTTGACAGAGTCTGTCCAGAGATGCTAAAGGCCGTTATGAAGAAATCTGATCTCGGTTCAAAGTAAATCAACAATATCCAGCATGCATACGTCAAAGTGACCAGTGCAGTACCCACAAAGGGTGCGACTGGAAAGAGGTCCCACATTCAGTTGGGCTTCATCAGGGCTCCTTTACTGTCTACTTACTTTTCAACATAGTCCTGGAATGCGTAATAAATGATCCGCTTGAAGATCATGCCCACACGATCAGCACTGCAAGGATATCTAGCACAAACCTTTACTTTGCAGATGATTTCAATGGCCTGGCGAGCACTGACCAAGAACTCACTAAGCTTGTTAGAACATTGGATGAAACATCTACGAGATATAGTATGGACATCAACACAGAGAGAACCAAGCTAATGGCCAGACACAACACCACCTCCAGTACTGATACAATCATGGATAGAAGCTAGGTACTGTTGAAACAGTTCATATATCTGGGATTTATTTCAGCCAGGAACAATTAAACAGTTCATACATCTGGGATTTATTTTCAGCGATGGGGGGGGGGGGGGGGGGGGGGGGGATTTAAATCAGATATCCTCTCTCAGAACAGCAAAGACATCAGTTTTTATGCAGACTGAACCCTGTGTGGAAAGACAATAACATCTCAGTCAAACACAAAGCTGGCTCCTGCATGCACGGGTGTATTTCATTTTCCAATGTGCAGACGCCACATGGACCTGGAAGGAAGAATCCAATCATAGACGTGAGATGTCATTGCAAGATACTACACATCAGATATACTGATCATATCACCACTGAACAAGTGTTCCAGACCATCAAACTGCACGTCCGGCCATATATAAAGATTTGCGGACACCAACAAAGCAGAGAAACTAAGTTGGCATTGTCATGAGGATCCAACGGCCCCGTTAAAATAATCAAGGAAAGTGTTGAAGGAACGAGACCAAGAAGAGGACAGAAAAAATGAACGGACAACATTGCAGAATGGACAGTGAAACCATCTGTAGAACCCAAGGTCTCGGAACACAACCGACAGAATTGGAGGAATCTGGTGAACAGTTCTTCAGTGCGATGCCCCTGTGACGTCACACGGACCTAGGAAAAAGAAGCTGGATATCAGTGATTAAAAAAAAAAAAAAAAATCATTCTCGTATTTTTATTTTTTTTTTTTTTTTTAATCCTGAACGTGTGCTTGGTTGTAGGAATTGAGCGATCTGTTAACATTTTAAAAGATAATTTGGATACACGGATTTACTATGTTCTTGAATCTCAGAGAATAACATATTTACGTTATCATCTTTCTCAGATAATAAAATGTTAATCTTCACACCTATTGTCAATACAATATCATCATGATCAAATCTGATCTATCGTTTCTCTCAGTCAGGCATGACTGGCACTGTTGGACCTGACAAAAGAGATGAAAGAACAAAATTGCGTTTTTTTTTTGTAAAGCTCATTCGCATAATTCTTAACTGGCTGGGGAGAGACAGCGTGTGTCTAACTCTTTTCAGATACT
>JADBJO010000670.1:82500-117500 GCA_016801955.1 Conus betulinus | reverse complement strand
GTCTACCTGTCTATCTGTCTGTCTACCTACCTGTATGTCTATCTATCGATCTGTCTGTCTACATACCTGTTTATCTATCTACCTATATGTCTGTCTGTCTACCTACCTGTCTATCTATCCGTCTACCTATTTATCTGTCTGTCTGTCTGTCTGTCTGTCTAACTATCTGTCTGTTTATCTATCTGTCTGTCTGTCTATCTGTCTGTCTACCTATTTACCTTTCTGTCTAATTATCTGTCTATCTGTCTATCTATCTATCTATCTATCTATCTATCTATCTATTGATCTAGCATTCTGTCTACCTGTCTATCTATCTATAATGTCTGTCTGTCTATCTGTCTATCTATCCATCTGTCTATTTATATGTCTGTCTCTCTCATTCTCTCTCTCTCTCTCTCTCTCTCTCTCTCTCTCTCTCTCGGTTTACCTATATAGATATAGATATAATCCCATCCACAAACATCAAACCTCGCACAAGAACCTCGTGACAACGTTCTTGCTGTTTGCTTTACGTTTCTTGCTTCTTCCTATGCCAACAACACACCAGGCAGAAAGACTCCTTGTCTTCACCCGCACGGGCTGCCAGAAACAAAGCCAAATTTGGGAAGGAGGAAGAGAGGGAGGGTGGGGGAAGGGGTGAGAGAGAGAGAGAGAGAGAGAGAGAGAGAGAGAGAGAGAGAGAGAGAGAGTCTTTCTGTGAAAGGGAAGCAAATGCTGCACGCTAAAGCCTTTCGACCCAAGCACAAATACAGATTGCGTCCCCTGTCAGACATTTTCTGGTTTCATTCTGTGCAGCAGTTCAGGCGAATAGTTTACGAAACTGTAGGAAATATGCAGAGGAGAAGGTCAACACTGTTGTGGCATCACATTTTAGCAGAGTCGCCCGTTTGGGGAAGGGGTGAAGGGAGTGTGTGTGTGTGTGTGTGGGGGGGGGGGGGGGGGGGGGGGGGGGGGGGGGGAGAGAGAAAGAAAGGAAGGAGGAAGGAAGGAAGCAATGTGGGGGTGGGGGAGCGCGTAAAAGACGCACTTTCCGTGAATTCATATCAGTTACATTTTCGGGGCTTGATGTGAACGAATCTCAGCTTAATGATCCCAGCTCTCTCTCTCTAATCTGTGTGTGTGTGTGTGTGTGTGTGTGTGTGTGTGTGTGTGTGTGTGTGTTGTGTTGTGTTGTGTGTGTGTGTGTGTGTGTGTGTGTGTATCTATGTTCCTGTGTGTGTGCGCACGCCCGGTGTGTGTGTGTGTGAGAGAGAGAGAGAGGAGAGAGAGAGAGAGAGAGAGAGAGAGAGAGAGACGGGTACTGCCGAGAGGAGTCGCAAAACTAAGAAGTAGGATGAGACGGACGGAGGAGGGGGAAGTCAGAACAGGATGGTGATAGGAGGAAGGTGGGGGGGGGGGGGGGGGGGGGGGGCAAAAAGTTGATAAAAGCAGCGGTAGGGTTCTTCTTCCGTAGAGTGACCACAGGCAACATTCCTGATTCTTTTGTCTGGGTTGGGGCTGGAAAATATGTGAGGGAGCAGAGAGGGGCCGGTGGATGGGGAGGGGATCCAACACCGACGTCGCCAGTGGTCATGTGACTAGGCCTGCAAGTCGGCCACCAGTTTGCAATAGAGTTGTCTCACCTTGTTGACCATCTGTTTACGGGAATGTCGCAAGGAAGTGTTTTGAAAACAAAATGGCGTCGAACGGAGGAACGAGTCCTGTGGATCCAGATGAAAAAACCGAAAAGCCGGAGGCCAAAAGGTTTGTAGAATATGCAGGCACAGTCATTAGAGTATTTTTGAAGTGCAGATGGCGTAGAACTAGAGTTTTAAGAAAGGAATGAACAAAATAATTCAGTGATGATAATTTAGAGGCTTGCCTTTTTCAGGCTTCTGTTGTCAGCTTCTGCTAGTCTGTTGAAAATGATTCGGCTTATTCTTTATTTGGTCTTTAGGATTATTTCCCCCCCCGTTTTGTTTGATATATGAGTGCCCCGTTGCTGTGTGATAGCTTGTAGTTTATGAGTTAAAATTGGTCTGGAATTTAGGTATAGGTAGTGGGACTGTTTGCGCAAACCTTTTGGCTTTTGAAATGTCCCTTCTAGACATTTGGGTCTGGCTGTTGTATGCGTTTACTTATAATTTATTGTCTTAGTCAAAACAAAACATGTCAGTAATTTTATTAGATTCATTGTCGAGGAAGAACTGAAGGTAGGTAGGTAGGTAGGAGCTTGTATAGCCTCGCGGCTTTCTTGTGCTCCTTCAATATATATATAGGTCAGTATTTACTCAAGGGGTGTTAATCGTGTGTTACCGTTTCAATATATATATATATATATATTGGTATGAGAAAAGACTCAGGACATAAGGAGTGCAGATTTGGTTATATTTGTAACTATTTTGTTAGTGCATTAAAAGAATGAACAGTTTGATTAATATTTGAGTATTTTCTTAAATTTATACGTGAATGTACAGGGTACTTGTAATTATTATCTGATCATCTGGTAGATGGCATTGGATGCCTTTTAAAAAGGAGTCAGGATTTATAATTATATGATCAATGTTATTAATCATTTTGATATTTTTATACACCGGTATCATATATATATATATATATATATATCTGCTTTAAAATGGCGGTACTTAATGAAAGTAAATTTAAATGTTTTTGAAATGTTCCTCATATATGTTACATTTGATAGGCCTGGTACCATCCTAGTTGCTCTTCTCTGAACCTTCTCAAGGGATATTGATTGTCTTTGATTTGGGAAATTCCAGACAACGCTGGCATATTCCATGTATGGTCTCACCATTGTCTTATAAAGGTTACGGAACATACTTCTGTCTGAATAAGCTAAAAGTATATTATGCCAAGCATCTGGTTTGCTTTACTTGTATAACAGCTTGCACATGTGCCTCAAATTATAATGATGTATCAAAAATTACCCCTAAATCTATCTCTTCTTTGCAGCTTGTAATTTTAACCTTTTTCTCCTTTTGTATGTGTCATTTCATAAGGGTTTTAAAAAAAAAAAAAAATTTATTTCCAAGATGCATGATTGTACATTTTAGGATATTGAAATGAAGTTGCCAATTTTCAGACCATTTCCCTAAGATATTTATGTCATCTTGTATTTTGTCTTTGTTTTGTGTAGAATTGTACAGCTTCTATCATCTGCAAAAAAATTTGCACGGACTAGTAACTGACTTAGGTAAATCATGTATGTACAGAGTAAATAATAGTACTGGATCCATGATGCTACCTTCGGGTATTCCGCTTATCACTTTGTCAACAGATGAGAATTTATTCCCTACCCTAACGCTTCGTTCCCTATTTTCAAGGAAATCTTTAATCCAGTTCAGGACATTACCAGTTATTCCATAACTATTGATTTGATTTATAAGTCCTGGATGGGGAACCAAATCAATAAAGTATGTCTACATTAAGCCCTTCATTTAGCATCTTTGTCAAGTCATCACTCACCTCAGTAAGCTGTGTGACATAAGATCTGTGTTTCCTGAAACCATGTTGATTATCTGCAAGCAAATTTAAATCTACCATATGGGTTTACTAATGCATCTCTGACTAAAGATTGAAATACCTTGCACACACCACACACACCAGACTCACAGGTCTGTGATTTCCTGGGTCAGTTTTAGTTTTTTTTTTGTTTTTTTTTTCCAAATATATATCTATGCCTCTACATTTGCTGTTTTCCAGTCCGTGTGGCAGGCAGCCTTCTTCAAAAGTTTTATTAAAGAGAAAACTTAATGGTTTGCTTTGTTTGTTACCTAGTTCCTTAAGAACTCTTGGGGGATTTGATCAGATCCTTCTGCGTTATTTGGATTTAAATCTTAATTTGCTGCAAATGGCCTCTGGAGTTACAAAAATCCCTGTCAGAAGCTTATGGTCAGACCATGTGCCCTCCTCTAGCATGACTTCAAAGTTCAATTGGGTTTTCTTGAATGAAAACACTAACAAAAAATGAATTTGAAATTTCTGCCTTCTCTTTATTAGTAACATCCAAAGTATTCCTTTTTAATGGTCCAGTGCCAACATCTGTAATCCTTTCCAGTGTCTGTCTTATGTATATTTTTAAAATTGTTAGTTGCATGCATTACTAAATACTTCTGTCGCCGTTTACATAGATTTGACCTGAGGTTTCTTCTGTACAGTTGGTAATTAGTCATTATGAGTAGGTCTGTTGTGTATTAACTAACTCGGTTCTCCTCTTAGAATAGTTTGTTCTATTGCTGTCTTTGTCATCCTCCTCATGATTGTTATCAACACAATCACAAACATCATCATATTATAATCGTTTCTGATCTTACCATTTTGCAAATCTCTGTGTAGGTGTGTGTGTGTGTGTGTGTGTGTGTGTGTGTGTGTGTGTGTGTGTGTGTGAGAGAGAGAGAGAGAGAGAGAGTCACTGAGTGTGTGTATGTGTGTGTATGCACACTAGTGCATATGTGTGTGTGTGTATGTTTTGTGTGTGCTTGCGTGCTTGTATTGTGTTTCCTTTACAAATGATAGAGGGGGCTTTTTCCTGTTGCTCTGAGTATTTTCACTGTGCCTCCTACTCCAATACCTCCGTCTGCCTACCCCATCCCCACTTCTTTTTTAAAAACTGCATTGGTGCCTTTATATATATATGTTTTTCTTTTTGTTTTTCATCAAGCCTATGTATAACGTATGTATATTCTGTTCTCTATCATTTGATGCACTTTAAAGAAAACAATTGTTTAGATATATCTCATTTGCATAATTCAGCTTAGCAAAGTCAGGGATGAAAAAACAGGCCATCATCTATGCGTAATACCTTAAAGTAAGATTAATTAAACTTTTTTTTTTTTATTGCTTCTGTCAACGCAATTGATGTCATCAAACTCCGTGCTAGTTCTGGACCTAACGTTCAGTTGAATTAGCTCAGTGGCTTCATTCAAGCTAGGGACAATTTCTGCCCTTTTTTGATTGAAGGCCACTCGGCCTGTTTCTCACGTTACTAGAAGTTAGAAACTAAGGTCACTTCAACATTGAAACTCAAGTGTTAAGGATAAATAAATGTTAACACACTAAGCAACTTCCCCCACGGCAGGCTGTTTAGGTTGGTCAACCAGAGTAAGGATAACTATAACCAGATAGATAATGATGCCTGTAGCCAGGTAATCACAAAACAAAAAAAGAACAAAAAGGATAAAAAAAGTTTTTCTTCCATAAAATCTTAGATCAGATGAAATATATTGATCTCTTCAGAAACAAAAATCACATGAGGAGGCAAGTGGATTTTTCCCATTTACTGCCGCACATGCCGCCCCTGAGCACATAAGGCTAGTGGCATAATCAGGAAGTGTGGCCCAAGAGAATAGATTGTCAATGGTGAGCTTCATGTCCTGTAGGCCAGAGATCCTGTGGGGCAAGGTGTTTCCAGAACAAGGTGTGGAAGGGCAATGCTGCACAGCTTGAAGGTGTGTGGTGACCTGTCTGACCTTGATCACCTCCTGCCTCCACATGTGCAGGGATTCACATTGAACATTCACATATTAGAGTTGCACTCTTTAAGAGGCACAGTATGATGGGAAGTGGAGCCCACAGTGGAGCCCACCCTTCCCCTTCATACACCTTGACGACTTTCCCTGACTTAAATCAGGTACTAAAGTGCTGGTGGGTGGACAGAGAGGGGGTTTTCCAGCTGTCAGAATCTGCCTCCACAAGTGGTTCAAACTCGTGACTGTCACTGTCAGCCCTGCAGGCAGACACTCCACCATTTGACCCTTTGGCCCCTCTGTCAGGTGGCTGCTGAAAAAAAAAAGCAATAGCTGGTGGGTGCCCTAACCAATCAAGATCATATGAAAAACTTAGAGGGGGGGGGGGAGGAAGGGAGAGTGGAAAGATGACAATATTAGAAGTTGATTCGGGTCTAAAACTGGCAGTTTGAGTAGTTGTACTGCTGCATGTCCTGTGTGTTGTGTATGGAATCAGTAGACCAGAACAAAATGTCAAGATCATTGAAGAAATGTGCTTTGGTATGGCTATAAGAATACAAGTTCTAGTGGCCATGCCCAAACAGCCCTCCAGGGGACTGTAGAGGGAGAAGGCAGAAAAAAAAAAGACATAGGCAACATAGCAGGAGGGGCTGGGAGAACGTTTGCCAAGATTTGAGATTGGGCACACAACTTGCAGAACTAGGGGAACCTGGTGACATCCTGCTAAGACTAAGAGAAGAAGAAGAAGGTGGGTTTATTGAAGTGGCTGTGTTTAGTTTTGCTCTGTTTACTGGTTTCAATTTACTTGCAGTTTTTATGTGATTTATAAAACACCCTAGTTGAACATGTAGTGGTGCGGCATTGTGTCTGGAACACAAGTTAGTAGGTTGTCGAAGTGCTTGTGTCTGACTACAGTAAGGTGCCACTAATGCCCTCACACAGAGCTGTCGGCCTTGTTGAGGTCAGGTTTGCTGACGCCGGGACTGTTGTTGCAGACACCAAGTTCAAGCAGCAGAAGCTGCCGGCCTGGCAGCCCATCCTGACAGCCAACACCGTGCTGCCCGCCTTCATCGCCATCGGTGTGGCCTTCATCCCGCTGGGTGTGGCGCTGCTGGTCCCTCCAACAATGTAACTGTTTTTAACCTCCGCTTGCTGGTCACATCCAACAATGTAACTCTTTTACCTCCCCTTGTTGGTCACCTCCAACAATTTAACTGTTTTTACCTCCTCTTGCTGGTCACCTCCAACAGTGCAACTGTTTTTTACCTCCCCTTGCTGGTCACCTCCAACAATGTAACTTTTTACCTCCCCTTGCTGGTTCACCTCCAACAATGTAACTTTCTACCTCCCCTTGTTGGTCACCTCCAACAGTGCAACTGTTTTTACCTCCCCTTGCTGGTTCACCTCCAACAATGTAACTTTCTACCTCCCTTTGCTGGTCACCTCCAACAGTGTAACTGTTTTTACCTCCCCTTGCTGGTCACCTCCAACAATGTAACTGTTTTCAGTGCCTCTTACTGATCACCTCCAACAATGTAACTGTTTTTACCTCCCCTTGCTGGTCACCACCTACAATGTAATTGTTTTCAGTGCCTCTTACTGATCACCCGACAATGTAATGTAACTGATCACCTCCAACAATGTAGCTGTTTTGAGTGCCTCTTACTGATCACCTCCAACAACAATGTAACTGTTTTGAGTGCCTGTTTTCTTACTGATCACCTCCAACAATGTAGCTGTTTTGAGTGCCTCTAACTGATCACCTCCAACAATGTAGCTGTTTTGAGTGCCTCTTACTGATCACCTCCAACAATGTAGCTGTTTTGAGTGCCTCTTACTTTCCAGCAGCTTTCAGATCAAAGAAAGGGATTTTCACTGCTTCAGTTCTGACGGGATTGATGAATGAGATCTTGATAATTGAGAAATGATGAAAGGATTGAAATAAGGGAATCAGTGAAAGATCTTGTTTGTTGAGAGATAATTAAAGGATTGACAGTACAGAACTGGTGGCTCTCTGTCCCTTAAGGTGCTTGAATGAGTGCAGATCTGTTACCCACACAGTTTTTGTGTGATTTCCTGCACATGTTTGGTGAAAGAAAACAAACTAAAAACATATATTTTAAAAAAATCTAGAGTTGAGGATCTTTATTATTAGCAATCATGCTTGTGGAGTGTCGCCATAGAGTTGTCTTGGCGTGATAATTTGGATGCTTTGACCAAAGAGTGACATTCTTGCTCTGTCTAAAGTGGGAAGTTGTGTTGTGGCTTTGTCTGCTTCGTGGACCATAGGCTGATACATGGAACATATAGAGGGCGTTACAGGCCCTGAAATGGCTTCTACAAGGAAAACATGGATGATGTGTTTGCCCAGTTCAAAGAAAATATTCTTCATGTTTGCAGAAAAGTGGACTACTATCAATTTCAAATTGAACAGGTCTGTGAATGAGTGGTTGATGTTGTACTGGTGAATGCATAGCCACAGGGAACGGACTGGGGAGTCCTGTGTCGGTGACTGAGGCTGACAGAGGCTTTGTGTGATGGTGACAGATCAAGGAGCTGGTGCACGACTACACCTACTGCACCAGTACCCAGACCCCCAGCCAGACCTGTGCACAGTTCTTCCAGGAGACCAACGGCACCTTCCAGACCTGCACCTGCAAAGAGACCCTCAACCTGACTGAAGACTTCAGCGTAAGTTCACATCACATTGTGTTGGACACTTGCACCTCCTTGCTTAAAACCTGTAACCTTTCAGACCTGCACCTGCAAAGAGACCCTCAACCTGAGTGAAGACTTCAGTGTAATTTCATATGAAGTAACATTGGACACTCACGCTTCCTAATTAACCCATTCATTGTACAGTCACATGAAAACTTATTCATTTTACAGTCACTCCTACTTAACCCTTTGATTATACAGTCACACCTCCTGCTTAACCCTTTTACGATACAGTCACACCTAATTAATGGTATAACGTCGATGAGAAAATTCCATCCAAAACAGTCCATTTTTTTCCCATATGTTGTGAACTAGTACACAAAGAAAAAAGAAAACAACAAAGTCTACTTCAGTGTTCTTCACCCTGAAACAATCTTTCCTCAATTCACTGAACCCACAGAATGTCATGGATTAGGAGCACATAGTGATTTTCCAAGTATAAACAAAGAACTGAAACCTTCAGGAGCAAAATAAAGTCATTCTATATCCTCTGCACACTAAATGATAACTTTTTTGTGAAGGAAAAAAAACCCCACCTAACTCCAACAATTTTGTTAAACTGAAAGTATTGCATACAGGAAGATTTGTCTTTACTGAGGGGAAGAAAATAATCAGAACAGAGTACTGAATAGTGGACTTGAGACTGTGATGGAATTCAACAAAACATGTGGCTTAGCACAAATGCACTGAGGAATCGACCCCCCCCCCCCCCCCCCACACACACACACACACACATCATACACACACACTGTGGTGGTGAAGTACCCTTTGCCTGTCTCCTCTGCTTTTTGATCCCCCCCCCCCCCCACACACAAACACACTGTGGTGGTGCTGTTCCTTGCTTTTTGATAAATAAGGCAGTTTTTATTAGTTTATCTTCACTTTTTTCTGCTTGCTTTTGTGCAGCAAATGAATTTGTTTCTCGCTCAAAGTCTCCCAAAATTCCTCTTAAATCAAAAGACCAAAGGTGAAGATCCTACAGACAAATCATTGGACACACCCACTGACTGAAATTTGGTCGTCTTGTGATCCGATTTTCTGGATGTCACAACAAATGGAAGTTTTTGGGACCTTCAATTCTTGTAGCCTGTCACTTCAGTGAACAGTTAAAGAATCTGTAGAAGCTTTTGTTTTTCAAAATTTCCTCTTTGGCGGGGGGGGGGGTGGGGGCGGGGGGCTGGACCCAGCAGCGATGGATAATTCGACATCACTGTCATCATCACTCGAATCACTACCGATTCGGGCCTCAAAATTACGCTGCTGTCAATCTTTGTGTATAGCGTCAGAATCGTCTTGCTTCAAAATTTCTTCAAGAGTGTAGCCCACAAATACACATCATCATCCCCACAAATACACATCATCATCACTATCGTAAAAAAAAAAAAGGATTCTAGATGTTGCATAGTTTCTTGATCTGCCATTTCCTGAGAAAATCTTGCAAAAAAAAAGCTGAACTTTGGAAATTCACAGCAGCAAAACTACTCCACCAAAACTCTGGAAACAAAAAACAGAGTGGCATCCAGAAGTGATGTTACAAGAAGACTCTTCTTCGCAATTGCATTCTGGGATATGCAAAAGTGAAAGTCGTCGACCGTAGTATTCAGCGGTCGATCTCAGTCAAATCCAGTATTCAGAAAGAGGAAATCTGCGGTCGATCTTGGTCGGTGTTGTAGACAGTGGGTTAATGAAAATTTATGAGTTACAGCAGGTTGAGTAAATGATGGGTGTTGTCAACAGAGCAGTGCTTGAGCATGAGGCTGAAGGAATTAGTGGACGTGCTCTGTGACCTGCCCAGTGCTGAGCAGTTGGGTCAGACTACTACCTGCCCAAGCCATGGGGGCTGTGCACTCCAGGCGACAAAGTTCATGCACTGTGATACCAGATACACTCTCTTTTGCAGGGAACGGTGTACATGTACTATGGGCTGACCAACTTCTACCAGAACCACCGGCGCTATGTGCGTTCTCGTGATGATGACCAGCTCCATGGGGACTCCATCTCCCCCCGGTGACCTCAACAAGGACTGTGACCCATACAGGACCAATGGCAGCTATGGGTACGCCCCTTGTGGGGCCATAGCAAACAGCCTTTTCAATGGTGAGTCTTCCTGCCTGGATGTTTGGTCGTGACTGTCTGGCCACTGTGCTGTAGACAGGAGTGCCAAATCAATAACGTTTTGACAGATCAGTGAAGACGTTTTGGCAGTGTCTGTTTTGCATCTGATGTGAGCTGTCTCTTGACCGTTGTCCATCTAACGCAATGTTTCTAAGTTCAGCCTCTGAGCTGAGAGCTGTACAAGCTCATTCAGCCCTGACATGGCCCTTGGCAGTCGGCTGAGCAGTAAGCAACATTACCTTACCATATTAGGTAATATTATTGAATGTATTAGGCCTGTGACCTGAGCCTTTTCCAGTTTCAGGCTCCCCATCATTAATGATTTTTTTAAAATGAGTTACTTTTCACTGAATGGCTAGGCATTGTTTATGGCTGGACTCGATAAGATAAATTTTCTAAGAAATGATGCTACTAATTCAGCTGTTCAAACCAAATGAAAGCAACGCCATTACTTATGTTAAGGAGTGATTTTGAATGTATGATGTATCCTGACAGATGCAGATAGTTTATTTTCCTTTGACTGGTAAAATAAAAATTCTTCATCCAGGCTCTTATATAAAAGATTTTATGAATGAGTCAGTCACCAAAGAATTTCACGTTAGTTGAATTATTAATCATATCTACATACTGTTTCAGCTTCACGGACTACAGGACTGACGTAAAATTGCAAGATGAATTATTAAGTAACACTTTTAAAGAAAACACTGAAAAGAATAAAAATTATGAACATCGTTGACACAAGTGAATTTGATAGACAGCAACATTGTCGTTTCACTGAAACGAGTCCGTTAGTGATGCCACTGTTTTACTACTTCATTGCTAGTGTTTTTATTCTAACAGATTCAAAAAAAATTTTTAATTCAGTCTCATAGATCATACAAAATTAACATCTGAAACAAATGTTCAGTTGTTTTACTAAGATTGGACAAATTCTGTGAAATGATTCAGGACTTTCAGCCTTGGCGCAAGAATCTGAACCTCTCCGAGTCATCACTGTTTATCACCCAAAGTAACTGCAGACAATCATTAAATTTCTATCTGAAATGTCCATTTGAACACTTGCCAATTCAATGTTCTCTCGTTCAGTGTTCTTAATGACTGCTATTTCACATCAGCCCTCTTACATACAGATTCTTTGTGGCAAAACTTTCCCTCTTTTTACTTTTTTTTTTTTTTTTTTTACATAAGTTTAGCCTTAAAATGGGTATGCATGATTCATGAATCACCATAATCAAAAATAAACCTCTAGAGTTGTGAAATTTTCCAGGTGTGGTGACGAGGGTTTCTTCTGTCATATGAACCATATTTTGACTTTCAAAGGTGAAAAGTCATGCCATGGTCACCTAGATGTCACCAAATGTGTCCTGTTTTATGGTGACAATTCTGTAACAGTCAGACCAACATGTCGTTTTCTTATTGACATGCACATGAGTAGAATAAAAAGAAAGTTGAAGCCTATCTGACATGGTGCATCCTCTGTCCGCCCATACAGCCCTCACAGGTAATACGAAGAATGTCACACAGTGGCTGTCAATTGTCACAGGTGAAAAGTTATGTCAAACAGTTCCAACCATAGTTTCAGATTGTGTAATGCAGTTGTTGCCCGTCCTACATCCACTTATTATGTGTACACACAGTCTCAATAGCTGTGCATTAAGTAACAATGTGTAAAGTGTTCATGCTAAATGTCATAGAGCCACTATTGTCATTATGAAATACAGGTGTGCAAAAAAGGAAATTAAAAAACAATCAAGCCACACTACTGTTGAGCCATGTTTTGTCTGTGTTGTCTTAGGCAGTTTAAAACCTTATTGTGTTGTGTTCAAAGTTTGTGTATAAATTAATTTCATGTTAAAAACATTGAAAGTCACACGCATCAGGCCTCATCCAATCAGTGTCATGGATGCTCGGTGACCAAGTGGCTGACGATTGTTGTTCCAGACTCTTTCTCTCTGGTGTACAAGGGATCAGGATCCGACGTTACGGTCGGCCTCATCAGTACTGGCATTGCCTGGGTCTCAGACAAAAACGTGAAATTTGGCAACCCCAGTGGTACGTGTCTTTTTTTTTTTTTTAAAAAAATTTTATGCATCCCCATGTGTGTGTGAAATGATATCATCACGGAAATGTGGTTAAAGGGAGCACAGGATGTCTCATGTAGTTTACTGATTTCAGTGTAACACAGGTGCAGATCCCCATGTATGTGTGAAATGACATCATTATCATAAAATGTGGTTAAAGGGGGTACAGGGTGTGCCTCTTGTAGTTTACCGCTTTTCAGTGTAACGCAGGTGCAGATCCCGATGTGCATGTAAAATGACATCATCATCATTAAGATGTGGTTAAAAGGGAGCACAGGATGTTTTCATATAGTTTATTGCTTTCAGATGAGTGTCCCCATGGTTTAAAGGGAGCAGAGATGCCAAGAGATAGTTTATTGCTTTCAGATGAGTGTTGTTCCCCACTGTGGTTAGTAAGGGAAAAGGAGGATGCCTCACATTCATTATTATTGCCTTCAGATGAGGGTGTCCCCATGTCCAGTTTTTTTTCAACTCACTTAGGACGGACAGTTCAGTGTGCCTGTTTTTTTTCCCTGTGGACAGGCCAGTTTGTTGTGGTTAGTTAAAAAAAAAAAAATCTCCAAAAATACACAAAAAGAGATAACTCAAGGAAATTTTCAGAAACTTGTGTTATTCAAAACTGTGTTAGTAGAATACAAAAGAATAAACTTCCCACTTTCATATGATTTCTTGTGCTTGAAAGTGAAAAAAAATGTCTTGTTTTTTTTTCAGGTGCATCACAACACTCTTGCACAGAGTCAGTGGGTCCATGGCTTCACATTCAGCAGGAAAGTCAGTCAAACACACTCTTCCTGAGAGTTGAAAAAAAGGTAGATACACTCCAGGAATAAAACGTTGCCGATGTATGAATCACTGCCTGCTTTGCACTAGCTAACGCGATTGGAATAATGCAAAAATGGGGGCGTGGTTGGTCAGCTGACACATGAAGGCCAGAAGTACCAGAAAAAGGAGGCATTGTCAGGAAAAAAAAGTTGACGAATCTTCGTGTCAGTCATGTAAAAGGAAGCCAATGAACTCTTGAAAAATCACTCAAATCCCTAGTCTTTCACGGCACTCCAACGTATGGAAAGTTGCCCACCGGAAAACCTTTATCATCACTGAGCTCCACAGATGAGTCGGTGTCAATTCCTCTTTTCCTCACATAGTACATTCTCTACTTACATTCTTTGCTTTCTTCTGCCTTCTCCTTGATTGTTTTGAGTTTTGTTTAGGGTGGAAAAAAACAAGTGCAAATTTTGTTCTGTGCTAATCTGCTAAAATGTGGCAGTGGGATCCATAGACTTTGCTGCTGGTCCCATGGTTTTTTGATATGTTAGTAGATGACATATTTTTGGTATACTAACGGATGTGAAATGTGAGAATTTGGTATGCTAGCAGATGATATGTGTTTGGTATGCTAGCAGATGACACATTTTTGGTATGCTGGCGGGTGACACACATTTTTGGTATGCTAGCGGGTGACACATTTTTGGTATGCTAGCAGATGACACATTTTTGGTATGCTAGCAGATGACACATTTTTTGATATGCTAGCAGATGAAACATGTTTGGTATGCTAGCGGGTGACACGTGTTTGGTATGCAAGCAGATGTCACGGTTAGAAATCTGACATAAACTTCTTCATGAGAATAGGCAGTTGTCATTTTGTCTTGCCAGTTGAAGGCAGAATTGCTTTTGCTCTGAAGTCTTGTGTCTGTAAGGCTCTGCAGAGATAAGAGAGAAAAACGAAAGCTGGATAACGAAAGGTTCTGGTTGTTGGACCAACGTGTGGACTGTGCACCACTCCAGGCTCAGTTCCATGTTAAAGCAAGCTTCAAAACTTTTCTGATGAGACAAGTCGGACCCTTCAAAAGTTTCAGTGTTTTTTTTTTTGCCCCAAAGAAAGCATATTTATTTGAGATAAGTCACATAATACAATGTAAATGAGTAAAGATGAGATGAAAAATACTCAGAATGAACAAGAACAAGACTTTGGTCATGTCGGTAGCATAAATTTACCCTCTGAAGACAACAGGATAAAATGTAACAGACTGAGAGATACAGTACGAGGCAAGCCGAAGTGAATTATAAAGATTTACATGCTTTGGGTTAAAGGGTTCTGTACAATTTCCACTGGGGCTGTGCTGAAGAACAAAATAACAGTTCTAGAGGGCAAGAGTCAGACCAATAACAATACAATGCACAAAGTCAGTGTGCATTTATAATTCAGTCTGGATCTGCAAACATTGGCTTATATGGGAGCGACCTGGAAATGAAATTTTTACCTGCAAAATTTTTTCGAGCAGTATACTCTTCTGTTTCATATCTATGTTTCAGCTTATTGAGAAATACTTGCTGTCTCTGAGATTTCTGTTGTATTCTACTCTGACAAAGAAATTTCAGCACTATATGTCCTTCCTTGGTAGGAGCCCCGATTATTGATAGTAGGTCTGTGACAATGGCCGGCACAGGTTTTCTCCCAGTGTATACCCTGACAGCCCTGCGTGTGTGCTGTGTGTGTTGTGTGACCAGACTGGCGGGAGAGTGAGTACACCAACCCCCCCCCAACTGGAACAAAGAGGTGTGGAACCTGTCCAACGACACCGACAACAATGGCTACAAGAACGAGGACCTCATCGTCTGGATGCGTACGGCCGCCCTGCCCACCTTCCGGAAGCTGTACCGCCGCATCAACCACACTGAGGCCACCTTCAACGACGGCCTGCCTGCAGGCACCTACGAAGTGACCATTTCCTACCGTGAGTTGGTCAGCAGTGGATGGACACTGCATGTATGTCCTGGCATTGTTCATTGCTATCATCATTAGGATTAACAGTACTTACATGTGTCTGTTCTCGGTTAGAGGCCAAGCTCTGAGTGCTGTACAGTCCAGGCTCTCATTTGCACAACGGGCTGCACACCTGGATATAGCTGATCGAAGAGGTGCCCGCTGGTGCTACTTTCAGTTGCTTCCTGTGTCGTTCTCTCAGTATCAGTCACTCCGATTTTTTCTTGGATTTTTTCCAGTTTTTCACATAGGGTGCATATGTCATCCTTGCTGAGGGCTAAACTGGCTTTCTCTTGTGAATGTTGGTGATGGGATTTTGTGTGTGCAGGGTGTGATGCATATGTTGGCACCCACACCCACAGTCAAAGTTTATAGTCACACAGGAAGGACTTTCATGGAAACAGTCTGGACCAGTGTTCACCCTCAGGGGAGAATTCCCCTCTAATGAAATGGTATCGTGCAGATTCGAACACAGGTCTGGTGCTCTCTACCAACTGAACTGTTCTGGCCCCTTATTCTGGTACACGTTGCATTCCAGTCATTCTGATAGGTATTGCATTCCACCTATTCCCATATATGTCATCCATATGTTGCATTCCACCTATTCTCATACACGTCATCCATATGTTGCATTCCACCTATTCCCATACATGTATATCCATATGTTGCATTCCATCTATTCCCATACATGTGATCCATATGTTGCATTCCACCTGTTCCCATACATGTTATATCCATATGTTGCATTCCACCTGTTCCCATACATGTTATATCCATATGTTGCATTCCACCTGTTCCCATACATTTATATCCATATGTTGCATTCCAACTGTTCCCATACATGTCATCCATATGTTGCATTCCACCTGTTCCCATACATGTCATCCATATGTTGCATTCCACCTATTCCCATACATGTTGCATTCCACCTGTTCCCATACATGCTGCATTCCACCTATTCCCATACATGTTGCCATCCATATGTTGCATTTCACCTATTCCCATACATGTTGCATTCCACCTGTTCCCATACATCTTGCATTACACCTATTCCCATACATGTTATATCCTATACATGTTGCATTCCACCTGTTCCCATACATGTTGCATTCCACCTATTCCCATACATGTTGCATTCCACCTGTTCCCATACATGTTGCATTCCACCTGTTCCCATACATGTTGCATTCCACCTGTTCCATACATGCTGCATTCCACTATATTCCCATACATGCCATCCATATGTTGCATTTCACCTATTCCCATACATGTTGCATTTCACCTATTCCCATATATGCTGCATTTCACCTGTTCCCATACATGTTGCATATCCACCTGTTCCCATACCTGTTGCATTCCACCTGTTCCCATACATATGTTGCATTCCACCTATTCCCATACATGTTGCATACCTGTTCCCGTACTTGTTGCATTCCACCTATTCCCATACTTGTTTGCATTCCACCTGTTCCCATACATGTTGCATTCCACCTGTTCCCATACTTGTTATATCCATATGTTGCATTCCACCTATTCCCATACATGTTGCAATTCACCTATTCCGATACATATTACATTCCTTCTATTCCGACACAAATTGCATCCCATGTATTCTAATACATGTTATATTCCACTTTTTCTGAATTATCACATTCCAGCTATTCCATTAGATGTTGCATTCCACCCATTCCTTGAAATGTTGCATTGCACCTATTCCTGTGCATGTTACACTTTACCTGTTCAGAGATATGTTGCGTTCTACCTTTTCCGCTCCATGTGTCGCTCCACTTACTCCGATAGATGTTATATTCCACCTGTTCCACCACATGTTGCATTCCACCTGTTCTGCTAGATGCTGCATTGCCTGAGGACAGTGTCAGAGGTAGTTGGCTCTGGGTCACTTATTGTCATCCACATCATCTGCTTCTGTCACTTGTGTCATGTTTCTCATGGCCAAGTCTAGCAAGATTAATGTACCTGGCAGGACAGGTGAGAATAAGAAAAGTTTGTTTGGGGATTCCTAATTATTTTGGACATGTCCAAGTCTAGCAGTATTGGTTTTGTCAGTGCAGGTAAGAACGAAAAAAGTTTGTCGTTGTGGGCTTCCTGATTATTTTATTTGGACATGTCCAAGACTAGCTGGATAAAAGTACCTATCTGGACAGGTAAGAATGAGAAAAGTTTGTCTGGGGCTTCTTAATTATTTGGACAGGTCCAAGTCTAGCAATATAAATGCACTGGTCAGAACAGATAAGAGTGAGAAAAGTTTGTTGTTTTGTGTTTTCTAATCATTTTGGACTTGTCCAAGACTAGCAGTATAAATGCACCTGTCAGAACAGGTAAGAACAAGAAAACTTTGTTGTTTGGGGATTCCTGATTGTTTTGGACATATCCACATCTAACAATATAAATGCGTCTGTCAGTATGGCTAAGAGCAAGAGAAGTTTGTTGTTTGGGGATTCGTAATCATTTTGGACATATCCATGTCTAACAATGTAAACAATATAAGTGCATCTGTCAGGACAGGCAAGAGCAAGAGAAGTTTGTTGTTCAGGGATTCCTAATTATTTTGGACATGTCCATGTCTAACAATATCAGTGCATAAGTCAGGACAGGTAAGAACAAGAAAAGTGTACACACCAACCCACCGCAGACTACACCTCACCATAGACTACAAGGGCCACAGAATTTAACCTTTATATGTTTTTTTTTTCCCCTTTGTGATGGTGATCAGTGAGAATCGGGATGAAGAAGAAGGTGCTGCAGTGGCGCCATTCTGGTCAGAGATGGCATGATGACGCTGTGCTTTGTGCTTCCTGTTACGAACTATGCAGGTGGCTCTCAGGCCAGCAGTGCTGGGTAGGAAACACTGATCAAGGCTGTCAGAGAGGCATTCATGCAGTGGAAGAAAACTTTGTGGGTTCCTGTGTGGTTCAGGGCAGGACTTCTAATCACCTCTCCTGTGTGTCTCACTGTTCCTGTGTGAGCCCAGAACCACACTTCACTGTCCAGTCAGGGCAGGAGCCAGGTAGTCACCCCCTCCTGTGTGTCTTGTGTTGTGCAGGGTACCCGGTGACTGCGTTTGAGGGGACCAAGAGCATCATCCTGACGACTACCTCATGGCTGGGGGGCAAGAACCCCTTCCTGGGCATCGCCTACCTGGTGGTGGGCAGCCTGTGCATCCTGCTGGGCATCGTCTTCCTCATCATCCACCTCAAGTGGGGCAAAAGGTCAGCGCTCAGTGCATGCTCTGATGGGGTTGGGGGGACGTTGTGCTAAGTGTATTGGTGTATGGTGTTGGTGAGTGTGTGCATCCTTGCTAATGATGTGTTAGTGTTTGCTGCTGTTGTTTTTAAGTAGTTGATGTGACCTAGTTTGTGTGTATTCGGTGCTGTGCTGGTGATATATTCCAGTTGAAATATTTAGGCAGCTAGTTTAGATATTGCCTTCAACCATATGTATGACTGTCCCATTTTCTTTTAAGGTAGTTCATTGGGGGGAACGTCTTCAGTCAGTCTATAGTGCTGTGTGTCAACCTTTGAATGGACAAAGTAATTATGGGGAATATATCGAGAAGGGAAAATTTCCTCTTGCTTCCACCATTTCATCCTTCCTTTTTCATGTGTGGGGCATTTCATGTTATTTTCATACTGAAACCAGAGCAGCATGAAAAAAAAAAAAAAAAAAGAGAGAGAGAGAGAAAATGGCGCACAGCTGAAAGGCTTCACCTCCTTGATATGACGTGAGATAGAGACCAAGCACCAACAATCAGGGGGCTAGCAGGCCAAAATGGTGGAACAGTACACTGCGGCCAGTCATACTGAATGGAATGGAAACTGAGGAGACCTGTGGAGATTGTAGTGTTGGCTCTGTCATCCAAATGCTGGAGCAGGAAGGAAAACAGTCTAAACCAGTGTCAGTGCCAAATGAAAGGCAGCAAAGAGTAGTGCCTTGAAGAATTCGGTAAGAACACTGTGTCTTGTGATGAAATATACATCAGAGTTTTTTGTAGTAACAACACTAACATACTCCTACCTGTCCTGAACATTCCCCACCCCACCCCCCCCCCCCCCACCCCACCCACCCAACCCCAACTAGTACAATTTTTTTTCAGCCATTTTCCTTTGAGTTGTTTTCATGTTGAACATTCTGTGCATGTGTGTTATTTGATTTTGTACATGGCTGTAAAGCAGTGTGGGTGTGTGCATGATGTAAAGCAGTGTGGGTGTGTGCATGGTGATGTAAAGCAGTGTGGGTGTGTGCATGGTGATGTAAAGCCGTGTGGGTGTGTGCATGTGATGTAAAGCCGTGTGGTGGGTGTGTGCATGGTGATGTAAAGCCGTGTGGGTGTGTGCATGTGATGTAAAGCATGTTCATGCATGGTGTGTTCATGCCTGTAATAGTGTAAAGCAGTGTGGGTGTGTGCATGGTGATGTTCATGCCTGTAATAGCGTAAAGCAGTGTGGGTGTGTGCATGGTGTGCATGCATGGTGTCATGCCTGTAATAGCGTAAAGCAGTGTGGGTGTGTGCATGGTGATGTTCATGCCTGTAATAGTGTAAAGCAGTGTGGGTGTGTGCATGGTGATGTAAAGCAGTGTGGGTGTGTGCATGGTGATGTTCATGCCTGTAATAGTGTAAAGCAGTGTGGGTGTGTGCATGGTGATGTAAAGCAGTGTGGGTGTGTGCATGGTGATGTAAAGCAGTGTGGGTGTGTGCATGGTGATGTAAAGCAGTGTGGGTGTGTGCGTGGTGCGTGGTGATGTAAAGCAGTGTGGGTGTGTGCGGCGTGGTGATGTAAAGCAGTGTGGGTGTGTGCGTGGTGATGTAAAGCATGTGTGGGTGTGTGCGTGTGGGTGGTGATGTAAAGCTGTGTAAAGCAGTGTGGGTGTGTGCATGGTGATGTTCATGCCTGTAAAAGTGTAAAGCAGTGTGGGTGTGTGCGTGGTGATGTAAAGCAGTGTGGGTGTGTGCGTGGTGTGTAAAGCAGTGTGGGTGTGTGCATGGTGATGTAAAGCAGTGTGGTGTGTGCATAGCGTAAAGCAGTGTGGTGTGTGCATGGTGATGTAAAGCAGTGTGGGTGTGTGCGTGGTGATGTAAAGCCTGTAAAAGTGTAAAGCGTGGTGTGTGTGCATGGTGTGGGTGTGTGCGTGTGATGTAATAGCGTAAAGCAGTGTGGGTGTGTGCGTGGTGATGTAAAGCAGTGGGTGGGTGTGTGCATGGTGATGTAAAGCAGTGTGGGTGTGTGCATGTGGTGATGTAAAGCAGTGTGGGTGTGTGCATGGTGATGTAAAGCAGTGTGGGTGTGTGCATGGTGATGTAAAGCAGTGTGGGTGTGTGCATGGTGATGTAAAGCAGTGTGGGTGTGTGCATGGTGATGTAAAGCCTGTAATAGCGTAAAGGTGTGTGTGCGTGGTGATGTAAAAGCAGTGGTGGGTGTGTGCATGGTGATGTAAAGCAGTGTGGGTGTGTGCGTGGTGATGTAAAGCAGTGTGGTGTGTGCATGGTGATGTAAAGCAGTGTGGGTGTGTGCATGGTGATGTAAAGCCGTGTGGGTGTGTGCATGGTGATGTAAAGCCGTGTGGGTGTGTGCATGGTGATGTAAAGCAGTGTGGGTGTGTGCATGGTGATGTAAAGCAGTGTGGGTGTGTGCATGGTGATGTTTCTTTCCTGTGCTGTGGCTGTGTGTTTGCATGTCGTGATGGACTTGACATTTTCAGTGGTGAAACTTCTTCCGTATGATGACGGAATCAGGTTTTGAGACTTCCATCCTGGCGGAAGATCTCTTTTTCGGTGCATTTAACTTTTTCTTCTTGCTGTTAGATCATCAAAGCCTCTGAAAAGAATTGCCATGGCACTGAGAAATGAAAAGGGAAACATGTGATAGAAATTAGGGCTAGTTGTGTAAACCCCATAGGGAGTGCTGTGGGAGAGGACCATTCAAGATTAGACCTGTTACTGCGCTCTGTTGGCCTGCTGTTGTAATTGGCTTGCTAAAACGTGCCTGCAGTGACAGAAGGTGACTCAGTGTCCAAGATCAACGCGGGCTGGGGAGAGTAAATGGTGTTAAGAATGTCTGAATGAAAAAGGTGCTGACAATACTCAGCACCGAGATGTGTGAAGCTAAACCTTGCTCACTTGTGTTCATGTCACATACAGTCATGGTGGTGTTCGCTTCGCCATGCGAAGCAGAAATAGGCCTATAAATGAAATCAGAAAAAAAAAAACCTGTTCAGTGCGCATGCTCAAAACACTGAACATCCAAAAAATCAAAAACAGATCTTTGTGTTTTTGGATCCTAAAATATCCTTTTATTTGCAGTAAAATGCCTTTGATTCAGTAATCACATTTTCTCAGGCTGCAAGGGGGAATTGTCCCCCCTGTCCCCCCCCACGCTACAAGGGGTGCTGCCCCAGTACCCCACCTGGGGCCTAGGCAGCCCCAGTACCCCTGCCTTTTGGGTGTGTGTGTGTTTTTTTTTCTTTTAACGTTTCACTCTTGCATTTGGCATCAAGCAGTGAACTGGTGTGTGTGCTTAGTGCTCATTGCTGTGCCGTGTTCCATGTCATGGAGTTCTGGCTTTACCACAGTTATAGCCCTTGGCAGCCAGGCCCAGCTCTGTACAGGAGAATGTGACAGCTCTGTTTTCATGTGGTGATGTTCCATCGTCTTGCAGCTGTCTGGAATCCCCTGATTGCTGTGTTTTCATGTGGTGACATTCCTGTTGTCTTGAAGGAGTGGAGTCCCCCAGAGTGTTGTGTTTTCGTGTGGTGATGTTCCCGTTGTCTTGCCAGCAATGGAGTCCCCTAGTGTGTGTTTTTATGGTGTGATGTTCCGTCGTCTTGCCAGCAATGGAGTCCCCTAATGTCATGTTTTCAGGTTGTGATGTTCCTGTCGTCTTGCAGTAGTGGAGTCTTCTCTTGTTGTGTTTTCATGTTGTGATGTTCCCATCACCATGCAGTAGTGAAGTCCCCTAATCAGGAACTGCTGATGCATGTTCAGGGTGAGCTCATCTGCTATGGACGTGGGAGATGACCCATCCAACTTTAATATGTTCATGACTGAACATGAAGAGAAAGAAGAGGTTAAGAGAGGTTTACGTCCTTATACTCTTCTCCTTATCAGTGTTGCCCTGAGGGTTTTTTTCCCACAGCCTTACACTCCTGAGTGTTTACTGCCCAGCACTTCCTGACCGGATGACCTGGAGTGTTTATTTCCTGGCACCCCCCAGACCAAACAACCTTCAGTGTTTATTCCTGGCACCACCAGACCAAACGACCTTGAGTGTTATTCCTGGCACCCACCAGACCAAACGACCTTGAGTGTTTATTTCCTGGCACCCCCCAGACCAGATGACCTTGAGTGTTTATTCCTGGCACCCACCAGACCAAACGACCTTGAGTGTTTATTTTCCTCCACCCCCCCCCAGATGACCTTGAGCATTTATTTCCTGGCACCTCCAGACCAAATGACCTTGAGCGTTTATTTCCTGGCACCCCCAGACCAAACGACCTTGAGCATTTATTTCCTGGCACCCCCCAGACCAAACAGCCTTGAGCATATTTCCTGGCACCCCCCAGACCAAACAGCCTTGAGTGTTTTATTTCCTGGCACCCCCAGACCAAAGGACCCTTGAGCGTTTATTTCCTGGCACCCCCCAGACCAAAGGACCTTGAGCGTTTTATTTCCTGCACCCCCCAGACCAAAGGTGAGTGTTTATTTCCTGCACCCCCCAGACCAAAGGACCTTGAGTGTTATTTCCTGGCACCCCCCAGACCAAAGGACCTTGAGTGTTTATTTCCTGGCACCCCCCAGACCAAAGGACCTTGAGTATTTATTTCCTGGCACCCCCAGACCAAAGGACCTTGAGTGTTTATTTCCTGGCACCCCCAGACCAAAGGACCCGAAGTATCTGGGCACAGCACCGGCAGTTGCAGCAGGACTTCCCAGGTTGGATGTTGGTGCACAGTAATGCAGACAGTCACATCAGGGCAGGGGGCAGGACTGTGTCAGAGAGGAGGTGGGCCGCTGAAGTGAGGGGCGCCAGGAACATCCTGGGTGGTGGTGCATTCAGCGTCAGTGTGGGTTCTGTCCACGGCAGGGGCAGGACAGGACCCATGCCAGCACCGTGGGCAAAAAGGGAAAGAAAGAGGGAGGGAAAGTGACACACAGAAATGTCACAGCCTCAGTGCAAAGACCACAAACATCACTGAGCGATGCAGTGGCTTAGCGCAAAGACCACAAACATCACTGAGCGACGCAGTGGCTTAGCGCAAAGACCACAAACGTCACTGAGCGATGAGTGGCTTAGCGCAAAGACCACAAACATCACTGAGCGATGCAGTGGCTTAGCACAAAGACCACAAACGTCACTGAGCGACGCAGCGGCTTAGCGCAAAGACCACAAACATCACTGAGCGACGCAGCGGCTTAGCGCAAAGACCACAAACATCACTGAGCGACGCAGTAGCTTGTCCCTCCTCTCCTCGCTCCCTTTTAATACTGGCCATGTGTGGTGTGCTCGTATGTTGTTACCCTTCCACCCTTTCAGTCCCTTTCTCCCTGCCCTCTCCTACCCTTCCTCCCCCCCCCCCCCCCCCCCCCCCCCCAAACAACAAAATGAAGGAACATGTAGAAACTTGAATTTGCGCGGGTAATCTGTAGGCTGCCTCCATAGGGACGGAGACAGACCGGCTGTGGTACCAGTCTCTTACCTCAGATGCAGGGCTCTCTTCAGTCTCTCTTCCCTCAGATGCAGGGCTCTCTTCAGTCTCTCTTCCCTCAGATGCAGGGCTCTCTTCAGTCTCCACAGTCCTGAAATATTCTACTTTTTGCACACTATTCAGGGTACATAAAAATTAGACAGATAATTAACAAAAAAAAAAAGAAGGGTTGAGGGTAAGTAGTACTGGTTTTTTTTTTTTTTTTTTTTTTGCCAACGGGTGTAATAATTTAGTTTATTAGATGATTGAAATGTAAATGAATGAATAAATGAAATAAATAGATGAAGTAAGATATTCCTTAGATTTTTCTGTACAACTGAAGGGGTTGTTGGTACGATGGCAACCATGGGACGACAACAAAAAAAAACGACGTGTTAGATGTGGTTGGTTATAGAGGTGTTCATTCATATTGACATTGATAACAGCATCAAATTTCCATGGCATGTCATTGAAAGATTCTTGCAGACTCTTGCCTTAATTAAGGTTCTGCTGTCATTCCTGTTGTTCCCAGTATTGTCCAAGTTATTCCCTTTGAGAGTCTGCGCCGTTTGTCCCCAGCTTGGTGTGAAGGTTGTACCGGAATGGAATACTTCACCCGCTGTGTGCGTGTGTGCTTTGTGTGTGTGTGTGTGTGTGTGTGTGTGTGTGTGCATGTGTGTGTGCATGTGTGTGATTATGTATGTGTGTGCAATTGTGTGTGTTGTGTGTGTGATTGTGTCTGTGTGTGTAAAGGAGGGGAGAAGGAGGGAAAATAAAAAAAATGTTTCGTAAGAAAGGATAAAGGCCAAGTACTGTATTTTAAAAATTTTTTTTTTTTTCTTTCTTTCTTTTTTTCTTCCTTTTATTTTTCAGCAGTTCTTAAATGTGTCAGCGTTTTCATTATGAAGTTGATGGACAGTGGTGGTGTTTGCTGTCAGTGGCTGCGTTTACTGTGATTTAACTCATTGTTCTTCTCTGTCTTTTTTTTTTCTTTTTTTTTTTTCGTCTTTCTGTTTGTTGACAGGCACTCGGATTCAGGTGGGTACATAGAGACAGGGTGGTGGGTGTGTTTGGTCTGCTGGCAGCACAGACTTGGTGCTCTGAGGGTGCAACACTATCCTTGGCTTTGTTCTTTTTCAGCTTCTGGGTGTGGTGTTGGCTCACTGTATCAATTCATACAAGTGAAAATATGCTAAAAGAGTAGACGCACGTGTATACATACGTATGCATGTGTCTGAACATCAGCTTGCCGTAGTTGATAGTGTCTTTGTATATAAAGTGAGCTGTTTTTCCACATTATCATGTATATGATTGTATGTGAAGATGATGGCTTTTTTTTTTTTTTTTTTTTCGATCTCTTTCTCTCATGTGTGTGTGTGTGTGTGTGGTGTGTGTGTGTGTGTGTGTGTGTGTGTGCGCGCGCGCAAAGAACAGAGTTATGGGTGAAGGAGAAGTGAATGTTCGACAACCTTGACCTGAAGGTCAGAGACCTAATTTGTCTGACTGCAGGCAAGTGGAAGATTCGGGGCTCTAGTAGAAGTGGACGCTGTAGAAGTTCAGTTCTTCACTGATGTTTTGTTGTTTTGCTTTGTTCTTTTCTGTCTCTGTTTTGGTATTTCACCTCTTGACTGTAACACAGTGTTCTTTGACTCCGCATTCAGCTGCTTTAGGCCACATTTTTGAAGGCTGGGGGGGAGGGGGGGGGAGGAGACAGTTACAGAACTCTGACATGACATCAAGTCATGCCACAGTATACTGACAGTGGTTTAAGGTTATTCTATACTGACGAGGATTGTTGCCACTGGTGACTGATACTGAATACTGACAAGGATTGTTGACATTGGTTGATTGATATTTAATACTGACAAGGATTGTTGACACTGGTTGACTGATATTTTATACTGACAAGGATTGTTGACCCTGGTTGATTGATATTTTTTGCTGAGAAGGATGTTTACACTGGTTGGCTGATATTTTGTACTGACAAGGATTGTTGCCACTGGTTGACTGATATTTTGTACAGACAAGGATTGTTGCCAGTGGTTGACTGATTTTTTTTTTTTTTTTTTTTCTGTTAGGTTTTAGTGTACTTTTTTTTTTTTTTTTTTTTTCCATTCAAAACTTTTTTAATTGACCAAACATACAATGACAACTAACATACATAAATCAATACACTGATCCATAGTTACACATATTTAACACATACAAATGTACATGCTTTTTTTTTTTTTTTTTTACACGGGCACACTTGCCAAATAAATTCTAATAACTGGCATTAATCCTGTGTACCCACGTTGTGGCCGAGATTAAATAGGAAAAAAGAGTATACAGTACTTTTTAACATAATACACTCACATACCCATACACACACACACCCTTGCGCATACCTTCATATGATACATACCATTAGTTCCCTAGTATTTTGGTATAAGGTGACCATTTTGTTAAGTACGTTGCATAATTCATCTCCATTAAGGACATATATTTCTCCATCTTATGTCTATAGTCCAGCTCCTTCAAAAATATGTTTATGTTAGGTTTTGTTTTGTTAATTCTACATTTATACAAGAAATATTTTCCCATTAAAATTATCAGGTCTAGCATATCGTCGGTTTTTGTTTTCTCATCCGTACCAAATAATATAATCTCCACGTTAAGGGATAATCTTACACAGTGTGAACAGTTAACTTGCAGAACCCTTTCCAGGTCTTTCCAGAAAATACGGGTAAACTCACATTCCCACAGATAGTGGTTAATTGAGTCTTTCTCTCTAATGCAGAAATTACACATTTGTCGCTATCAATAATTTGCATACTTTTCAGCACACTGTTTGTTACCAGAATTCTGTGGCATATCTTAATTTGGAACCATTTCAGTTTTGTTTCTTTAATTTTCTTAATCCTTTTCAGTACCTCTACCCAATCAATTGGTATATTAAGACATTGTTCCCACTTGATAAATGCACTATGTTAAGAACCTCATTGGCTTCCACCATAATATCGTAATAAGCACGTGATCCTTTATTAATACTACAAATTTTTTGAAGTGCTAAAGTTTTATCATACCAATGTTACTATCTAATTTCAATCTTCGTTTCTTTGTATAAGCTTTTTGATCGAATGCACGCAACTTAAATGAGTTAAAAAATTGATATGAAGGCCCATTTTCTCCGACAGTTCATGGCAACTTAGAAAGTTACCATCCTCATCAAGTAAATGTTTTAACTAGAAATATATTGTTCTGCATCCATTTCTTGTAAAAGAACGGTTTTTTTTCTCCTACTTTGAACTTTTCATTACAAAAAAAATAGGTTCAGCGGCTAAAATCTGTACTCTCAGTTAATTCTACTGTTTGCAGAATCTTTGATACGACTGAAAGACGCCTTTCCAAAATCTGTTTATAACATTACTTTCAACAAATCTGTCAGGGCCATATGCGTCAATGATACCTATTTCGGGACATAATGAATGTAATATTATTTTCCACTTGTGGTCGTGCATGTACACCTTCCGTATCCAGGCGATTTTTAAGGAGCTGATATATATTTTCAGGTCGGGTATACCTATCCTCCTTTATGTATATTATGTATTGAGTATTTTCTTTTAATTTTATCGTTTTTGTTATTCCAAACAAATTTGAAACACATTTTCTGTAATGAAGCGATCTGGGAATCAGGAGGATTCGGTAAGAGGATCCATAAGTACACCAGTTTTGATAGCACTAAAGATTTGAGCACAGCTACTCTACCTAATGGTGTTATTATTCTTTTTGACCATATTTTGAACAGGTTTTGGACTTCTGCGAATTTGTATTTCATATTAATTTCCGTCATATCTGATAAACTATTCGTAAACCACAGTCCTAGAATTTTGAACTGTGAGGGGTTCCATTCCATTTTATAGTAGGGTAAATATGTTTTCGTGGAATTTTTCTCTGTACCTAACCAAACATTAAACGTTTTTTCATAGTTCAATTTGAGTCCAGATATTTGCTGAAATTCATAAAGGTTTCTAAATAGTTTTTCATATGATTTCTTATCTCCTTCTAACGTAAAGGTAGTGTCGTCTGCAAACTGATTTATTTTGAATTCTGTGTTTTCTATCTTTATGCCTTTGATATCGGGGGGGTCTTGCCTTATCTTGGTCGCTAGTATTTCTACGCACAAAACAAATAGATATGGGGATATAGGGTCCCCTTGACGGCAACCTCTTCCAAGTATGAAACCTGAAGACACTTTCCCATTCACTATCACGTAAGACTTTTTATTTTATTGTAAAAAGATGCTAAACATCGTTGAATACCTTTTCCGAATCCGAATACAGCCAGAATTTTACTCATGTATGAGTTAATTGAATCGAATGCTTTTTCGAAGTCGACAGAAATTAATAACCCTCGTAAGCGATTCACTTCTAAATAATGTATTAAATCGTATATTGTTCGTAAACTATCTCCTGTGTATCTTCCTGGAACGAAGCCCGTCTGGTCCTCGTTTATGAGCTTTGGTAGAAATTTTTTATTCTGTTTGCAATACAAGCTGAAGCAATTTTGTACGTTACATTTAAAAGTGAGATAGGTCTCCAGTTCTTCAAGTATTTCTCGCGTTTTTCTCTCCTTTCGGAAGACCAATTATTATTCCTTCTTTTTGTGTTACAGACATTCCTCCATTACTGTATCCCTCATTTAGAGAACGGACAACAAAATTTCCTAATTGTCTCCAGAAAAATTTAAAGAATTTACCGTCATGCCGTCTGTTCCAGGACTCTTATCATTTTCCATCTTTTTTAGGACTTTGGTAGCTTCTTCTAACGTGATTAATCCCTCCAATTGTTCAGATTCTAACTGACTTAGTTTTGGTAGGTTATCTACATATTTTCCAATTTCAATATCGAATATTTCCTTTTCTGCGTATAAATTTTTATATAGGTCTTGGTCTCTTTTAACATATCATCCGTTTCTGTCAAAGTTGTTCCTTGGTCCGTGACTAGTTTAAGCATTCTTTTGCTTACGAAGTTCCTTTTCTCAAGTGAACAGAAATATTTGCTTATTTTTTCCCCGTAAGATGCCCATTTAGCTCTGGATCGTATTATTATTCCGTCAATTTTCGATTTCCTTAACTCACTGAGCTGCCCCCTTTTTATTTTTTAAGATCTCCAGGTCTCTTTCTGTTAAACAATTTTTACTTTCCAGGTCTTGTATTTCCTTTTCAATTTCTTTTTCTTTTTCATTACTTTTTCTGTTTTTGCGAATGCTGAATGTAATTTTTTTTCTGCTCTTATTTCCATGATTAGTGTTTCTAAAAATAATTGGTCTGAAATCGAGAACTGAATTTGATCATGCGGGATTTTACTGACAGAGTTTTTATTATAAGGCAGCAATGCATATTGTTCCTTGATTCTTTCAATCGTTTCATTCACCAGATTTACATACTGCTTATCTCTTAAAAGGGAAGAATTAAATTTCCAGAACCCTTTACACCTCTCTTCTTTTTTAAAAACAATATTTATGTATATCAAAGAGTGATCTGTTCTATATCCGAACGAAATATCAGCATCTTCTATGTTGGTTGACTGATATTTTATGCTGACAAGGATTTGTTGACACTGGTTGACATTTTATACAGACAAGGATTGTTGACACTGGTTGACTGATATTATGTACTGACAAGGATTGTTGACTCTGAATTACTGGTACTTTGTACTGACAAGGATTGTTGAGATTGCTTGCAAGTTGAATTGTATACTAGTGGTTGCTGACTGAGCTGTGTAGTTTTCAGACTGACAATGTTGACGATGCCACCAGTGTTGATGATGCCACCAGTGTTGATGATGCCACTTGTGTGTAAGATTTCCAGCCAGCTGTAGATGGACAGTGACGATGATGATCACTGCCAGTTTGTAGACGTGACAGTAGCAGACTGTAAAGTGACGATGATGATCACTGCCAGTCTGTAGACGCTACAGTAGATGTGACAGTAGCAGACTGTATAGTGGCGATGATGATCACTGCCTGTCTGTAGACGTGACAGTAGCAGACTGTACAGTGGCGATGATGAACACTGCCAGTCTGTCGAAGTTACAGTAGACATGACAGTAGCAGACTGTACAGTGACGACGATGATCACTGCCAGTCTGTAGACACTACAGTAGATGTGACAGTAGCAGACCCGTACAGTGACGACGATGATCACTGCCAGTCTGTAGACGCCACAGTGGATGTGACAGTAGCAGACTGTACAGTGACGACGATGATCACTGCCAGTCTGTAGACACCACAGTAGATGTGACAGTAGCAGACCGTACAGTGACGACGATGATCACTGCCAGTCTGTAGACGCCACAGTGGATGTGACAGTAGCAGACTGTACAGTGGCGATGATGATGGACATGGTCTGTACTGTAGTGTGACCGACTGCATAGTGTTGATGATGTTGGACGTCTGAAAGGGTTGACGCCATCTGCTTTTGCTAGTGGTGGTGTGTACAGCCATATTGCTAGATTAGATGCTGTGCTTCCTTTGGTAGACGTGCTCCTCTCCATGGCTGGATAGGTAAGCTGCTGCTGCTGACTGGCCAGTGTAGGCTGGGGGAGGGAGGTGTGTGTTCTGGCTGGTCATGGCCCTGTGGGTCATTGAGGTGTACGGGTCAGAGTGTGCGCCTGTCTTCACCTGACCTAGGACTAACAGCTTGTTTATGTTGGCTGTGCAGGTTTTTTTTTTTTTTTTTTTTTTTTGTTGGAATTTAAGTCAGCTAAAAAACAACAACAACAACAAAACAACAACTGTATTTATTGCCATTGCTCAGTGAGTTGTATATAGTTTGTTTGAGTCTCGCATGTTTTCAGTGTTTGTAAAACTAGGGTGGCAGAGGTGCTTTTTTTTTTTTTTCTTTCTAGCTGTTTCGGATGTTCTTTGTAGCGAGAATGGTACATCTTGATATATGACATTCCTGTCTGTCAGTCTTACTTTCTGTCTCACTCTGTTTCTTTGTTTCTGTCTCTGTCTGTCTGTCTGCCTGCCTGCCACTCTGTCTGTCTGTCTGTCTGTCTGCCTCTGTCTATCTCTCTCTCTCTCTCTCTCTCTGTCTTTCTCTCTGTCTCAGTATGACCAGGATCGAGGTTGAATTATAGGTTACTCAACAGACATCGATTTATGTGCACACTCACTCACACACATCTGTCTGCCCCTCTCTTTTTGTCTCTGTCTCTCTCTGTCTCCCTCTTTCTTTCCCATTTGCTCTCTGTATGACCAGGATCAAGGTTGAAGTTATAGGCTACTCAAGACATTGATTTAGGCGCATACTCGCACACAGACATGAACACACATGCAGACGGACGGACAAACACACACAAATGCATACATGCACAAACACACGTTCATGCACTCATGTACATGCACGGACAAGCACACATGTGTATGCGCACACGCACACGCATGTACATGCTCAGAGAAATGCACACACACACACACACACACACACACACACACACACACAGAGTATCTTCTTGGCATTCTGATTTAACCTGTTTAAAAAAAAAATGTCAGAGGGGAAGAAAGGTGGAATTTATGACGTAGGAAGAGGAGCCTTGGCTGTACTGACGTCTTATAAGGAGCAGAATTTGCCCCGTCATGTCTGTTGATACATGGGTACAGTGTTGTATTCCCCATGACAGAAACACAGAGTGTCTCTTCCTGTGTTACATCTGTTGATACATGGGTACAGTGTTGTAACCCCCATGACAGAAACACAGAGTGTCTCTTCCTGTGTTACATCTGTTGATACATGGGTACAGTGTTGTAAACCCCCATGACAGAAACACAGAGTGTCTCTCTCCTGTGTTACATCTGTTGATACATGGGTACAGTGTTGTAACCCCCATGACAGAAACACAGAGTGTCTCTTCCTGTGTTACATCTGTTGATACATGGGTACAGTGTTGTATTCCCCATGACAGAAACACAGAGTGTCTCTTCCTGTGTCTCTTCTGTTGACAGAAGCAGGGTTGAAAGGGAGGGAAAAGGTCTTGAATCTGTGCAGCTGTTTGGTGTGTTGTTTGTTATCTGTTTATCTTTTTTTTATTTTATGTGTGTGTATTTGAAAATAATCCACCTGATGCTTCATTCTGTGTCAGCAATGCTGTTACAGGATGGTTGTGTGGGTGTTACTGGGTGGAAGATGATCACAGTGTACAGGAGTCTGTGTGCATGCTCCCTATGCTGCTGATTTACGGGCATAGGGTGCCTGTGCTGACAGTACAAACTTCTTTCAGATGCTTGTGAATTTTACGGTGCCCAGTAGTGTGTGTGGGGCGGTTTTGAGGTAACTTGGTTCAGGGAAAGATAAAGGTCAGATGAGAGGTAGATCGCTCGATGAAAACACCAGAACCTTGACTGGAAGTATGTAGCCCAAAATGTAATTTCATGAAGGGTTTTTACTGATGATTTCTGTGCACAGTGCACATGATTGTTTAGTTTGTTCTGTTCTGATTCATTGGTTGCATCTGTATCAAAAAGAAAAAAAAAAGATTTCCAGTGCAGAATACTATGGGATATTTGATTGCTCTACATCTATATTGAAAAGGAAAAAAGATTATCTATGGAGAATATTATGTGATACTTTATTACTGCTCATCTATATCAAAAAGAAAAAGATCATTTATGCAGAATACTATGTGATATTTTATTACTTTACATCAATATTAAAAAGGAAAAGATTATCTATACAGAATACAATGTGATATTTTATTACTTTACATCAATATTAAAAAGGAAAAGATTTATCTATGTAGAATACTATGTGATATCTTATTACTGTACATCTACATCATAAAAAAAAGATTATCTGTGCAGAATACTATGTGATATTTCATTACTCAAGGGGATGCATGAAAAGCTGAGGTATTCATACATTGAAGATACAGAGCTGTTTGAGTGCCTTTTGAGTGCTGTTTCTGTAACAGAGAGAACTGTAGATGTAACAGAGAGAACTGTAGATGTGACAGAGAGAACTGTAGATGTGCCCGCTGTGTCTTTGGGCAGATTGTAAGTTTTCTTTAGACCATCTTCAAAATTTCCTGTTTGCAGTCAGGGGTGAGCACATGAGAAGCACAGGGGTATTTCTCTGGTGGAATCACTGATGCAATGCACTGTTCCTCTCCTGTCTCCTCTCCTGTCTCCCCCCTCCCCTTCCCCCCTATATCAGCCTGTGACTTTGTGAGTGAGGTCTGTGGTGTTGACAACCCACTGACCATATGTGTGTGTGTGTGTGTGTGTGTGTCATTGCCCGGTTTCACGCAGCCTGGTTTGTTTTGTTTTTTGGGGACTCAGCCAGCAAGCGTGGTAGCAGGTGAGAGACATGAGTGGTGTGTGATGCACACAGAAATGCTGTGATTTTTTTTTCCCTCCTTCCTTCCTGTGGAAGATGGTAACAGTGGGTGCTTCTCTCTGGTGACAGGCAGGCTGGCTCTTTTTTTTAAGAGTTTTTCTTTTCTTTTTTGAACTGTTCTTTGTATACTGGTTCTTTCATCTGATCCCTTTCGTCTTGGTATAGGCTGTTTATATATGTGCCTGGGGTGTGTGTGTGTGTTTGTGTGTGTGTGTGTGTTTGCGTGCACATGTGCATGTTTGTGTGTATTTTGTGTGTGTGTGTGTGTGTGTGTGTGTGTGTGTGTGTTTCTGTAGACTTGTGTGGATGTATGTGTGTCTGTCTGACTGTCATGTGTACAAAAGACATGGGGAGTCTGTGTGCAACCAAATCAAGTGAGGGTTTGATTGCACTTGCATGGAACCTACTTGTGTGAGTGCATGTGAAGGTGTGATGCGTGTGTTTGTGTTGTATTTTGGGGGCACAAGTTGCTGGATTGTGAGGGACCGGGAAGAGAGAGAGTGGACAGGGGGGGGGGGGGGGGGGGGGGGGGGGGGGACTGTGCTGGGGATGGGGAAGATGGGTGGTAGGGAGATGGGGCAGGCAGGTCATGTGACAGGATGGGAGTGTCTCAGCAGATGGGCTGGAGTAGTGAGGATAATTTGTCTCTTGGTTTTTGGCTGGGCTGATTTTATTCTTTGGTTATCAGTGTGTTCAAGTTGTTGATGTTGAGGGTGAAAAAAAGCCGAATAAAAAGGTGAAGAGGGTGAAGGGTTTTAAGCGGTGGGTGGTGGATTGTTATGATTTATGACCTGCTCCTGCCATTAAGACCAAAATGAATGGAATGATACTGACAACCACTTTGGTTGGAGTGACAAACAGAAGCCTGTGAGTGGCAGTGTGGGAAACTGACAGGAAACGCTAACCATCCAATGAGTGTCACTTTGGAATAACTGCTGTGATTGGTTGGTTTTCCAGTGACGATCCACCCAAAGCCAGCCTTTTGATAGTAAGCCATCACGGTTTGTGTCATGTCGTGGGCTAACACCCCCCCCCCCCCCCCCACACCCCCCCTTCTAAACAAAGAAATAACATGTCACATTCTTTTGGCCCCCTCTTTTTCACTAGTATAACCATCACAATCAAGTTTTGTTTGTTTGTTGTTTCAAACACAGCTGTGGTGGTATTGTTGGAGACCAAACACTCTGCACGCTTTGCAGTTCAGTTGGGGGACACATGCACTGTTTGAAATTCGGTGCTTTCATCTCATGCAGTTTAATTGGGGGACACATGCACTATTTGAAATTCGGTGCTGTTGTCTCATGCAGTTCAGTTTGAGGCACATGAACTGTTTGAAACTCGGTGCTTTCTTCTCATGCAGTTCAGTTGGAGGACACTTGCACTGTTTGAAACTTGGTGCTTTTTGTCTCATGCCGTTCAGCAGGGGACACATGCACTGTTCGAAACTCGGTGCGTTTGTCTCATGAAGGGTCAGTCGGGGACACATGCACTGTTTGAAACTCTGCTTTTGTCTCAGGTCTGTTTTGGGTGAATGTCTTGGTGTCAGATGACAGAACCCTGAGGGGAGGAGAACATCAACAGCGCTGAGGCCCCAAAGATCGAGCTGTCATTTTGGCCAGTCAGATAGCCATTTCGATATCGAAGGGCACACATTGTTTCAGTTGTTCATTTATGTTTGTTTCCTCTCACTGAATTCCACTGTACTGCTAATTGTAGCCAGTACAGTTGACCATAATACCTAAATTGACGTCTTTTTGCCACCAATCTCCGCATTA
>JADBJO010000670.1:57500-80000 GCA_016801955.1 Conus betulinus | reverse complement strand
CATGTGTGGGCTTGCTGAAAATGAATGAAATAAGAGCATATGCCTGCATCTCCAACCGATTGTATTACAATGTCATTAGGTTATTCAGGTTTCTTGTGTGTGGAATGATTTTGTAGTCAAGACCATAAGATTTGTGCACAGCCAGTGGGGGAGCCATTGTATGACATGAGTGTAGTGTGGTGACAGGTGTGGTGATATGTCATCACCTAGGTGTTGGTGGTATGGCTGCACAATGTACAGTATAGTGTGGTGACAGTTGTGGTAATAATACATCATCAGCTAGGTGTAGGTGGTATGGCTGTACACTGTATAGTGTAGTGTGGTGACAGTGGTGGTAATACATCATCAGCTGGGTGTTGGTGATAGGCAGTGCAATGTAGTATGGTGACAGTTGTGGTGTTATGTCGTCACCTAGGTGTTGGTGGCAGGGCTGTACAATGCACAGTATAGTGTTGTGACAGTTGTGGTAATACATCATCAGCTAGGTGTTGGGTGTTACGGCTGTACAACACACAGTGTAGTGTGGTGACAGATGTGGTGATACGCCATCAGCTAGGTGTTGGTATTACGGCTGTACTGTACACACAGTGTAGTGTGGTGACAGATGTGGTGATAGGGCATCAGCTAGGTGATAGTGGCAGGACTGTTGAATGCACAGTGCAGGATCTTAAGTATGTGGTAATTCCAGTGCATATTTGTGTATGTGCACGATGACGGGTGAGTTTGTGATGAAACTCTGTGTGTGTGTGTGTGTGCATGGATACTCGTAGGGTCTCTGCATTGTGTCACTCAGCCCAGTGAGGGAATGCTCATGTTGTTTTCATCAAGCGTAGGCTGAAGTGATAGTTTAGTTTGTTCCAAGGTAGATTTACTTTACACTCAGTAGAGAAAGGGTAGGCAACTTCGACTCGGTGGAAAGAGAAAAATGGCAATGCTTCTTCAAAAGCAAAAAGTGTGTTTTATCATATAACGTCAGGATTTTCATGACACACATAAAGAAAAAAGAAAAATTAAAACCAGGCAGTTCCAGAACAAAAATTAAAACCAGGCAGCTCCAGAACAAAAGTAATTCAGTCAGGGTGGGGTGCGGGTGGAGGGGTGGGATGGGAGGGGGATTGGAATTTGGTTTAGGTATGTAAAATATGTAAATAGGAAAAAAAAAAAAAAAAAGAACAATGAAAGGGCAGTTCCACAGGAAGAAGAATGTCGGGAAAAGAGAACAGAAAGTGTGCTCAAGTACATGCCTTCACATGTTCCACTTGTTTTCCCATGTTAGATTGATAGAGTGTTCGTGTGTGTGGTTTTTTTTTTTTTTCTTGCTTCCTGTGGAACTGTTTTTATTAAATTCTGTGTCTGTCTCCCTTTTGAAGGTATGTCGTTGCCCTATGCCAACGGGTTCTCTCCCCTGCACATCTCCTCTCACGTCTAGTCCTCTTTGTCTAGCAATGCCTGGCTCCAACATCTGCAGTGTGTAATGCGATGATTTCTGTGCCTTTGAAGAAGCAGTGGTTCCAGCCATTAGTGTTTCTGGCTCTGACGTGTAATGCGACGATTTCTGTGCCTTTGAAGAACCAGTGGTTCCCACCATTGCCGTTTCTCCTCCCCCTGGATCGGTGCACCTACCTCTACAGCCTCAGTGTGGTGGTACAGCAGCCATGTGGTGGTACAGCAGCCATGTCATACTTTTCCAGCAGCACCCTCGTCTTTGTATTGCAGCCTGACAGTGCATGGGCATGGCCGCCAGACTGATGCTAGGTCTGACTCCTGCTCTTGATTAGTGGTTTCTCCAGGTGTACAGGGGTTCATGAGTGCATGGGTCCTCTGTGCAAGGTCTGTGTCATGGTCACTGTATATGACTGCAGCATTTGCCTAGAGGGAGAGAGATCGGTGGAGGGCTGACTGGCAGTTCTGCTTGCCTTTGCTGTGTTAATGTTGTATTCCTTTGAAGAATGAACAATCATGTACTACACATGCATGCACACACACACACGTACATCTCTCTCTCTCTCTTCTCTGTGTGCGTGTGTGTGTATATAGATAGATAGATTGAATGAGTAAGTGGTGGGGAAAAACTAATGCAGGCTAACAATCTTTCCGCCAGTACGACTCTGTGAAGATTAGAAAAGAAAGGGAAAGAGAAAACGGGAGGGAGAGCGTTGTGGTACGTTTCTGTTCGGGGGTTGCATGAGGTGGGATGTGAGCGTGGCTGTGTTTTCTGTGTGCACAGGCCAAGCGATGTGATCAACGTGTCCAACCGTGAAACCTACTGATCCCACTGCTGCTGCTGTCTGGATGGGCCAGAGGGGCTGCAGGACTCCACCAGCCGGCGGTCTCACAGACTAGGGTTTTGCGTTACCAGCCAACTTTTCAGATTTCAGCACACGTACGAATCATTCTCACTCTGCAAAGGATTTTTAAGCTTGATTCATTCTCACTTCATACTGTTGTATAACGATTACTCTTCAATGTATGAATTTTATCTTGCTATTCTGTGATGTTTTGTGGTTGTCAGGTGTGTGTGCGTGTGTGTATGGGGTGTTTGCATGAGCGGGTCAGTGTGTGTGTTGTTTCCATGGAAACAGTAATCACAAGTTTTGTTTGTGTGTGTGATTCCAGGATTTGTTTACTACTGTATTGAGTTCCGAATGTTATGGTAGTGTTGAGTACATAATGAATTTGTCAGTTGTTTACTGTCCAGTGTGTGCAGCAAGCTACTTTGATGAATGTCGTCAGGGTTGAAGGCCGTGACGTGATGACGACACAACAGCCTGGTCATGTTGTAGAGGTGGAGGGCCTGGGAGGGTGGTAGGATAGTGTGTGGGTGGAGAGAGGAAAGAAAAGGAGGATTCTTGGTGGAACAGAAGTTGGTGGATGTCTGAACCGCTCCAGGTAACGCTGCTCTGGAGGAATGGAGAGAAGGCGAGTGTGTGTGGGGTGTGAGGGGGGCATGACCGGAGCGGCCTACGGCCTAGGCAGAATGTGACCGTGAGCTGGTTTGTAGGTCTCTGTGTGAGAGTGTGTGGGGGCATGACGGTCAAGGCGTAATCTGACCGTGAACTGGTTTGTAGGTCTCTGTGTGAGACTGAGAGTATGTGTGGGCTTGACGTTCTAGGCAGATCTAACTGTGAACTGGTTTGTAGGTCTCTGTGTGAGAGTGTTTCTGTGGATGCACATTAAGCGAGGAGAAGACTCTTTCTCATAAAGCAATAAAATATGAGTATCCTTTTCATTGTAATGACTATCAACAGCCAGACAAAATGCCGTGAGCTCTGTCCACAAAGTCAGTCCTCAGTCCCCTCATGGTCTGGCTGCATTCCACTGACTGGGCCAGTGACATTGCTGATGAAATAGGGAAAAACGGTGCACTCAGAAAAAAGAAAACCACTCCCACCTACAATCTACCATGACTGTAATGACATCCTCCTTCCTGCTGACTCCACACTTTTCACAACCTTCTTTCAGATGCCTTCATCTCTCCTCTTAGCTCCTCTCTGTTCCTGTTCTTGTGCTGCATTTTTTTTTTCCCAAGTGTAAGTGTGTGTGTGTGTGTGTGAGAGAGAGAGAGAGAGAATGTCACTTTTGTATTGCCAACTTGGGTCAGAGTGCTGAAAATCCAAGATTTTTTTTTTTTCACCGGGTGGAAATGATTACTTCTAACTCCTCTCTGTAAATGTTGCGCCTCTTATGTCTGTGCGGGTTTAAATGTTTGGTTTGCTTTGTGCATAAATGTGTGTGTGTGTGTGTGTGTGTGTGTGTACATAAGCATAATGTTTTGATATCTTTTTGTGAAGGGGATCTTTTTATATTCAGTGTACTATGTTCTACTGTTTGTATATATCAGCAGTGTTAATCCGTGGGAAGATACTTGGAAGCCGGGGAACTTGAAGGTTTACACGAAGATTGAATGTGGATACAGTAGTGGAAGACTTGCGGCATGCGAGGTGATTTACCTTTGAGTTCTGTGATATGAATGGGTGTTTTGTCAGACAGTTGTTGCTCTGAGTGTGTCCACATTCCATCTGCTGTGAATCCCCCTCCATGTGTGGACTGTTGGGGGCGCTCGCTCTGCTGCCTCCCGTCTTACCTGCCCGCGTTTTTCAAAGGGAGATGACTGCAAGTGAAAATTGATGCGAACTTAAAAGGAGGTTGACTGCTCCGCCAAAGGAAAAAGACAAACACATTACAAGACAAAACACAATGTGTTTTGACCGCCTCGGTCTTCTTCAGGCAGTACAAACAACATTCAAGACGGTGAAAATAAAGAACAATTGTTTCTTTGTTTTCATTGTCTTTCCTTGTTGTATGTCAAACAAGAAGCCAAAGAGGTCAAAACACGTTATGTTTTGTCTTGTAATTTGTCTCTTTCTTTCGGCAGAACAGTAAATCTTCTTTTCAGTTTTGCCTGTGTGTTGTGGCGTCTAGTCTGCTGACTATTTGTTGTGTAGAGTATGCCCCACCCTCCCCTTTCAGCACCCACACCCTTTTTTTTTCTTTCCAGAAAATACTTTTCAATGCAACAGGAGTAGTGGTCTCTTTGCTAATTTGTTCTTCTGGAATTTTTCAGTATCGGTTAGTTCAGGATACACTTTGAGACACAGAATCCTTCGTCAGTACAGCCGTATAGTTTTCTGCTTTTCAGTCCTGTTTTTATAGAAGCATGTGTATATTTGGCAAAATTTCAAAGATGTTCATGGATTTCAACCTTTTCTGTGTGGTAAATATGTGAAAGCTCCAGATGTTTTCTTTCTTTTTGTCCAGAATGTGGTGTCCAGACACTTGTATTTTTTCACAAGCACATTGGCTGTCAATCAGATCAAAGTATCGATATTGAACCAGATATATCTCTTTTACAAATACGTAAGGGATACTGAATTCCTAAGACATTTATAATATACACAGTTCAGGAGCATTTGTTGTTATCTGTTGTTGAGGTGCATGACTTTCCATGTGCAGGTGGGGGTGGGGGGTGTGGGGACTGAAGATTATTAAACATATCTGTTTTCTTGCATGCATTGCATCGGTGTACTTTTGTAATTTCAGTAGCATGCTTTTTCGACAGAAAAAAGTTTCTTTTTCTTTTCTTTTGAGTCCCATTCTCCATGTGTACTTTGTTTTTCAGCATCAAAGTCATTGTCTGGATGATAACCATGGGAAACCAGAGGTCAGAAGTTAAAAAAACATTGGGTGGTATTTTATAACTTTATTAAATGTCCGGATCTTCAGAATGGTGTGGTGTTGTATATCAGGTGTGCATGGCAAGTCGTGGTGGACATTGGTAGGTGTCCTGACTGAGGCCTAGGGTGTTGGGCAATGCTGGAAAATGGTATGGCTGGTACTGCTAGATACTACAGATCCTCACAATCATGGTGGTATTACTGGATACTACAGATGCTCACATGGTGGTATTTCTTGAAACTACAGATGCTCACATGGTGGTATTACTGGATACTACAGATGCTCACATGGTGGTATTTCTTGAAACTACAGATGCTCACATGGTGTATTTCTTGAAACTACAGATGCTCACATGGTGGTATTACTGGATACTACAGATCCTCACATGGTGGTATTGCTGGATACTGCAGATCCTCACAATCATGGTGGTATTTCTGGAAACTACAGATGCTCACATGGTGGTATTGCTGGATACTACAGATCCTCACAATCGTGGTGGTATTTTTTGAAACTACAGATGCTCACATGGTGGTATTACTGGATACTACAGAAACTACATATGTTCACATGGTGGTATTGCTGGATACTACAGATCCTCACATAGTGGTATTACTGGATACTACAGATGCTCACATGGTGGTATTGCTGGACACTACAGATGCTCACATGGTGGTATTACTGGATACTACAGATGCTCACATGGTGGTATTACTGGATACTACAGATGCTCACATGGTGGAAACTGGTACTGCTGGATTCGGTGCATTCCTATCCAGGTTTCAGGTGCTGTGGCACTTCACTTTTCTGCTGACGCCAGACTGTGTCTCTCAAAGCAGCAGCATCTTTTATTCCAAACTTCAAAAATAAAAACAGCACTGTACAAAAAGCATCTTTAGACACACCACTTCAGACTCTCTCCACTCTTGGCAGAGGAAGAAAAATTAAGATCGTCCTGTCCCTCACTGCTGCGTACATGCCCCACACAGAATGCAGGGTGTAAAACTCCTGTTCATGGCAACATTCACATCATGACTCACCCCGTAAGTGACAATAAGTAAATAAATAAATACACATTCATAACAGTCACTGAACTCTAGCTCACAGAGGTGCTGGGAAGGGGAAGGGAAAGAAATGGTATACCGAGACAGTTGGGATGATAATCAACATGGAACTGGGTTGCTGGACAGAAGAACTCGGATGGACTTGGACAAATGATTGGCCAATGACTGGCACAATGAAGCGACCATGACCGCTCAGAATGGGAGAATACCGCTCCTCGAAGCCATTCTGTTTGGAAAAAGAGTTGTTCATGCTGATAGGTAACTGCAGCACAAGTTACACATACGTCTGATCCAATCGACAATCTCAACAAGTGGGATCTACATATTCACACTTTATCATTCCATCGATGGAGTGAAAGGATTTGGGGTTCCAACAATCCCAATTTGGATGAAGATGAGTCCTGACCACTGGGATCAGCGTTGAGGCAAGAAGATGCAGAGCAGACGTTGCCCAGAGATAGTAGACGTGCCCACAGGCCAGGTCCTCATTCATCATCACAGTGGGGGTGAGTAATGCCCTTTTTCTCACAGACTCTCCTCACACAACATACAGGACAGGGGAACATACCATAATGTTTCATTCACATGTCAACTTGGTCACCATTAACCTTTGACTTATCCACGGAACATCGTCTATAACATTCAGTCAGCACGGTAATAAGAAGAAAAAAAACAGAAGAAGAATCAAAATTCATTTGTAACCGGATGCTTATGCTATGTAAATAAATGCCTTTCCTGTTCATGCGTTAAAGAGAAATGTATCATATAAACACACACTTTAACACTTGTTTTCTGGACAATCTGTTTACGGCTCAAGAGGATCGACTGACTACCCAGTGTGTGCACAGCCCAGATAGAGCTACACAAGATTATCATGGTCATGGGTAGAAGACAGAGCCATCACAGCATTCGGATCATCCACCACCACAGAACACACTCCACAACAAGGAAATAACAGGCATGTTCTCGTTTCAGCCTCCTCTTCTGGTACTTCCAGTGTTACTTTTTTTCTGTTGAAGTAAAAAAAAAAAAAAAAAAAGAAAAAGACATATGAAGAAGCAAAGTTACCTAAATTTAGGATTCCACTAAGTGTGTGTGAGGAAACATGAGGAACAAAGTGCAACAAAACCAATGTGGGTATGATGAAAAAAAAAATTCAACCCCACCCACCCCCCCAATCCATTCACTTCCTCCTCGTGGTCCCCTCATTTCATTCTCACACTCCTCTTCTTTGCTGGTCATCAAGGCTTCCTCACACTGGCAACTTCTGTATCAATCTTGCTTCTTTTCTCAACTTCTATGACACAGCAAGCAGATTTTGTTAGAATTTGTAATGGCCAGATTGTGTTCTCTGTTGTTTGGTTTTTTTTTTTTTCAACTTACTTCAAACGACAAAAACTGCACCAGCAATTCAAATTGACAAACTGATGCCACAGTATTGAAAACCCTCCTCCTCCCTGTGGTTATGACCTTGTTGTATCTATTGCATGAATAAATTTTATGAAATGATGATGTGTCCAAACTGGAGTACCAGAGTCTGAATTTGATCTAAACTCCTGAACTCGTCTTCATGACCATGTTATTCTTTTTTTTTTTTTTTTTGCTTGTGTCAAAATTCTGAATCGCTATTGCTACAGCTATTTGTGAAACAGCTGTGTCCATGCTCGGACAAACGCATCGGAGTTAATGATTTCAGAGCTGAAAAGCCACTTGCCAGGCATCAACCAACTAACTCGCCTATACTCCATTTCTCTGTCTCCACTCTGGCCTGTGCTCTCCCCAACCTTTGCCACTCTTCTACTTCCGCCCCTGACAACTTGACTGGCTGATACACCTCAAACCTTTGGTCTTCCAAGCCTCAATCTCAATTCATCTCAGCCGGACACACAGCAAGAAAGGTTTCCCTAGTCCCTTCCATGGTTGACAGTCTGCGAAACAAGCCATGAACACATCATTCTGAGGTGCTTCAAACAATGTTGCTCATATGATTATTTTCTGAAATTCACAACTGGTCTTCGAACGGTGATCTGGTGACTACCGCTCTCATTCCTGACCTGTGGATGGCACTGTGTGGGAGAGCCAAGATGGAGGAAGACCACCTCCAATGCAGGCTGTGTCCGAGGCATCCAGGGTTGGCACTGATTTGCATGTTGTACATCATCATGCACACAGTACTCTTCGAAATCAGGCTTCAGTCTACTGTTTACCGTTGGAAAATGCAGTCGCCTGAGTCACGCCTGAAATTCTGCAATACATGCAATCAGATCCAAGTCAGCTGCCCAAGCCAGCAAATCAGCAACGTTTTTTCCCATTTGCCATCAAATGGACAGAGATGCCTTTTTGTCTTTTGATTCCAGCACACACTGACAGTCCCCTGCACAGTGTTATCTCATGCAAGGGAAGCTAGAAATAGAATAGGCGCACCAAGCATGCCCCAAACTTTGAAAGGCAAAATGGCAACATGGGATTCCTGGCTGAAAGGTCAAATGAACCAATAAATACCTTGGTCAAATGAACCAAACAAATACCTTGGTCAAATGAACCAACAAATACCTTGGTCAATTGAACCAATAAATACCTTGGTCAAATGAACCACAAATACCTTGGTCAAAATGAACCAATAAATACCTTTCTTTTCACAATGAACCAGTTCAGATGCTCCATGAAGACCCTGTGGACTTCTCTTCTTCTGGTGGTCACATGACAACTTCAAACCAATGGATGGCAGGAGACCTGACCTCACCGGGTGACCTCACCGGTGACTGGACATGAGTCCTTTAAGACAAACATCACTGCTGACACGTCTCCATCACATTTGGGGAACATCATTTGGTACATAATGCAAACATTTTGTATCAACTTTGGGAGAGAAAAAAAAAAAAAAAGGACACCTGATAGGTCAACCTTTTTTCTTTTTTTTTTTTTTTTTTTTTTTTCGAAGGTGCATGTTCACTCTCAAAAAAAAGTAAACACGCAGCAGGTTCTGGTCAGCCAACACAAACATGATGGGCAGCGCAGGCACCGAGAGGGAGGGATTGGGGAGGGGATGAGGGCAATAAGTACCAGACCAAAAAGAAAGGATCTGATGACTGTGCTCGTTTGCCTTGCCAGTGTTTGAGGAGGGCAATGAAGATGAGACGGTGCCGATCAAGGTAACATCTTTGTCCTCAGGAAACTCCTTGAAGTTTTTATCCTTCCACTTCTGACAGGACTGTGTCATCAGATATGCCTCAGTTTTAGTTCCGTTAGAAAGACAAGTTTCCTCCTGGGGGGGGAAAGAAACACCAAGAAATGAATGAATAGATAAACAAATACTCCTTGCACCCCCCCCCCCCCCCCCCCTCCCTCCTCCCCAAAAAAAGGAAATTGTGATTAAAAAAAAAAATTCAAAACTGTCGTAGACATTCTGCAGCTTCTTTATTCTGTATAACACAATCTGACCCTCTCTATCAGATTTTACTACCTTTCACAAATTTAAAAAACAAAACAAAAAAAGAAAAAACACACCCTCTCGTTCAACCCAGAGGATAATAACCCACTACCTCAAAGATACAAGACTAACGTTAATAAAAACTTAGCATCACTAACCCCCCCCCCACCCCCCCTACCCCGCCCCCTCCCACACACACTTTCTTTTCCTCCCCACCACCCCAGGATGAACACTGGAGCAGGGAGGAGAGAGGCGTTTATTGCTCATCCAAGGTGCAGAAGAGGACAGAGGCAGCAGCCAGTGACCGTGGCAGGGAGAGGCCAGCTAGGGCACCTTGGCCTGCAGCGGCTGCACCTCAGGGGCCGGCCCCTCGATCCCGCCTCCTCCACCTCCACCACCTTGGAGGCCTGCAGGTCCAGCTGGCCCAGGAAGGCGTGCAGGGCGGCCACATACTGCTCCGGGTAGTTGCGGAAGTGAGACACGTGGCTGGAGCTGGGGAACTTGCAGGTGAAGGCGGGGAACCCCTTCTCCTGCCACTCCTCCACGTACCTCTCCGAGGTGACGGCCGAGGAGATGAGGTCCCGGGGGAGTAGAGAATGAGCGTGGGGACGGAGTTGTCGTGGAACATGCGGTGGGACTCCTGGTAGTGGAAGGTGACGGACTTGGGGAAGGCGGCCAGGTACATGAGCAGGAAGTTGTTGATGAGGTGGCGGCCCAGGGGGCTGGTGGTGACGGAGTTTGGCGATGCCGTGACACATGTGGTCCATGTAGGCCGGGCTGTCCAGCACCAGGCCTGCGATGCGAGAGCTCAGGTCATGGTGCAAGTCCGTTTCAATCTGCAGGAGCTGCCCAAGACTGGGGTGGACCAGTTGCTGTTGGCGCCTTTGCTGCTGCTGGGTGTTTAGCATCAGCTGCAGCTGGGTGTAGATGAAGGCGCCTATAGAGAACCCATGGAACACCACCTGACGGTGGCACAGCTCCTTGTGCTCCTGAAAAACACAACACACAGTCAGACAACACGAGCACAACAAGAGCATCTCCCACTGACACTGATGTTTTTTTTTGTCACATTCATGCTTAATACTGACAAGCACCCAGAAGCTGTAAGAACATTTTGAGTTTGTGAACCTAGATGATCTAGAAAAGACGATCTGGATCCTCATCTCTGTACTCCATTGCACAATCTTTGCACAGCCTTGATCCTTCTCTTTGTTCTTCATTGCACAATACTTACATTATCCTTCTCTTTGTTCTTCACTGCACAAATTTTACACCACCTTGTCCTTGTCTTTGTTCTCCACTGCACAACAGACCATCCTTATCTTTGTTCTCCATTGTACAATCTTTACATGATCCTTGTCTTTGTTCTTCATTGCATAATCTTTATACCATCTTCTACGTACGCAGGCTGATACTCCTGCGGACACTCCCTGTATAGACAGGCAAGGATTAATCCCATCTAACCAACAAAGGGAGTGGAGTTTTATATGTAAGACCGTTTTTTATTATCCCACCAATAAGGCAGCCATACTCTAACCTCAGGGAAGGTGCATGCTACGTGTAATGTGTCATCCATACCAACGGCCAAGCTGGCCTTCTCTTCCACAAGTTGGTGATTGGATTTTATGTGTGTGCAAGATGTTATGCGTGCATTCACACACGGAACCTCGGTTTATAGTCTCATTCGAAGGACTGTATGGGAAATGGAGTCAGAACTAATGTTAACTCCGAAGGAAAACTCCCCATGTACCAAAACGGGCCCAGCGGAGATTCGAACCCGCAACCCCAAGATTACAAGTCCGGTGCTCTATCACTGAGCTATTCCAGCCCCCTGCACCATCTAGTTCCTTGTCTTTGTTCTCCATTGCAAAATCTTTGCATAACCTCAATCCTCGTCTTTGTTCTCCATTGCACAATCTATACATAACCTCAATCCTCGTCTTTGTTCTCCACTGCACAAACTTTACACCATCTTCATCCTTGTGTCTTTGTTCTTCAATGCACAATATTTACACTGTCTTCATCCTTACCTTTGTTCTTCATTGCGCAATCTTCACACCATCTTCATCCTTTTCTTTGTTCTGCATTGCATAATCCTTACACCATCTTCCTTATCTTTGTTCCCCATTGCACAATCCTTACACAATCCTTATCTTTGTTCTTCATTGCCCAATCTTCACTTCATCTCAATCCTTGTCTTTGTTCTCCATTGCAAAATCTTTACACCATCTAGTTCCTTGTCTTTGTTCTCCAATGCACAATCTTTGCATAACCTCAATCCTTGTCTTTGTCCTTCATTGCACAATATTTACACCATCTTCAACCTTATCTTTGTTCTTCATTGCACAATCTTCGCAACAACTTCATGCTTTCTTTGTTCTGCATTGCACAATCTTTACACCATTTTCATCCTTATCTTTGTTCCCCATTGCACAATCCTTACATGATCTTAATCTTTGTTCTTCATTGCACAATCTTCACATCATCTTGATCCTTGTTTTTGTTCTTCACTGCACAATCGTTACACCATCTTCATCCTTGCCTTTGTGCTTCATTGCACAAACTTTACACCATCTTCATCCTTTCTTTCTTCTTCATTGCATGATGTTTCAGTTAGCGATCCAGTTTTGGAGACTTCCATCTATCTTGCCAACCCCAAGATTCATGGAGGAAAAGGGATAACTCTGACCACAGGGGAGTAAGCATGTGTAACACTCTCCAGCCCAGGAGTGAGTTTGTGATTCCCTGCGATAAGAATCAATCCGTGTGGTTGACCTGGCTGAGGAATCTGGATTTATTATAAAGTAAGCACTTCATTGCCTATGGCCTTGACACTGAAGTTCACAAAACTTTGGAAATCAGTAAGTGTCATTCTGGATTTTAAGATTTCTACAATCACTGTCACAGCCTGTTCAAATGAGAGCTAAGACCTAAAACAATGTCTCAGTGCAACAGCAGTATGCAGACAGCTGTGTTCTGTCCCTCGAGAAAAGACTTCAGTTCACAAATCAGTGTGTGCAACTAAGTGATCTCTGTGAACAAGATCTTGAATTCCAGACTTTGATGAAAATAACTGCCATGGTTTCTCATCACCCTGCGTTGTAACGACGAGACAAACCTAGGAGCTATCCAATCATCAATGGCCTGGAGGTCACATGCTTACTGGGGATCACCGACCCAGCAGAGCAACCAACAATAAAGCAACGTGGGTGTTGGATATCATGGGAATCCAACTCACATCTCCCATCCGTCTATCAAAAAAACACCAACACTATTCTGCTGCTTACCTACAGTGTCTTCTTTCTTTCTTCCCTAGAGTGTCCACAATCATCAAGTTGATTATTCTGACACTTGAGCGTGTATGACCGTTTTTCATCCCAACATTAAGACAGCCATTCTCCAACTTCGGGAAGGTGCATGCTATGTGTAACGTGTGTCATCCATACCAACAGCCGAACTCGCTCTCTCTTCCTCAAGTTGGTGATGGCTGGGCTGTACGGGGAATGGAGTCAGAACCAATGTTAACTCTGAGGGAAAAATCCCCCCATATCGAAACGGCCTGGCGGAGATGCGAACCCACAACCCCAAGATTACGAGTCCGATGCTCTACCAACTGAGCTATTCCAGCCCCATGTCAGATGACCCGTCCTCCAAAAAGTTTGCAGCGTAAATTAACATACTGGCAATGCATACACAGGCACAAGCTGAAGACCAAAAAGCTCACTCACAGGCAGGTTATAGACTAGAATAGGGTGGAGAAAAACAATGGATGGTGTAGGGTCACTCCATTATTGATCCATCATCTTCCACTCTTACATGCACCCACAACTAAAAACTGTTAATATCGATGAACATGTAAACTTTAAAAATATGATAATACCCATGTAACTGTTACAAATCTTGTAAAAAAAAAAAAAAAAAACTTTGCATATTACGCCAGGAACAAACTTGTTTCAACAGCAATGGTCATGTCTGAACTGATGTTGAGAACTGAATTCTAAACACACATACACATGGAAAAGGTCAACTGTTAACAGCTTGATAAGTTGAAGAGGAAGTGTCAACATTGTTTTGTCTTACAATGTTCAACCAATGTCAAAGTCTGATACGAGATTTTGGGTTTATCCTAGACTTCAAAATTCTGTGCTGATTATTGGTAAAACTGTCTGCAACTGGAACAGTGTTTAGAGAAGATATTCCTTACACACACACACACACACACACACACACACACACACACACACACACACACACACACACTCACACACCTGCACAAGCAAGTGCTCAAACACACACACACACACACACTTGCACAAGCATGTGCTCAAACGTGCGTGCGCGCGCGCGCACGCACACACACACACACACACACACACACACACACACACACACACACACACAAGCCTGCACAAGCATGCGCTCAAACGCACGCACACACACACACACACACACACACACACACACACACACACACACACTCACACACCTGTACAAGCATGTGCTCAAAACACACACACACACACACACAGCATGTGCTCAAACATGCGTGCAACACACACACACACACACACACACACACACACACACACACACACACACACACACCTGCACAAGCATGCGCTCAAACGCACGCACACACACACACACACACACACACACACACACACACATACATGCAGGTTCTGCCCTCTGCCTGGTGTAAGGACCTAGGCTGAATTGTGCCACTCTCCCCGTAGTAGAGGCGAAGGGTATCAAAACATGACAGACAACATGCATCTCAGTACGGCGCCATGCATGGTTAGACCATCGCAGCCACACCCAGCCCATTGATGAGTTCTACACACAGGAGATGAAAGGGGACTTCTAGTCAGGTGAACCTCATCCCTTCTGTTCACCACACGCAGCGCCATGGCTGCAGAGCACTGCCAACACTCCCCTCCTTCACTGGCTGTCTCCCCAGTTACATACAGCACATGATACATGACATGAACACAACACTCCCCTCCTTCATCGCTGTCCCCCAGTTACATACAGCACATGACATGAACACAACACTCCCCTCCTTCATCGCTGTCCCCCAGTTACATACAACACGTGACATGAACACAACACTCCCCTCCTTCATCGCTGTCCCCCAGTTACATACAACACATGATACATGACATGAACACAACACTCCCCTCCTTCATCGCTGTCCCCCAGTACATACAACACATGACACATGACATGAAACACAACACTCCCCTCCTTCATCGCTGTCCCCCAGTTACATACAACACATGACATGAACACAACACTCCCCTCCTTCATCGCTGTCCCCCAGTTACATACAACACATGACATGAACACAACACTCCCCTCCTTCATCGCTGTCCCCCAGTTACATACAACACATGATACATGACATGACAACACAACACTCCCCTCCTTCATCGCTGTCCCCCAGTTACATACAACACATGACACATGACATGAACACAACACTCCCCTCCTTCATCGCTGTCCCCCAGTTACATACAACACATGACATGAAACACAACACTCCCCTCCTTCATCGCTGTCCCCCAGTTACATACAACACATGACATGAACACAGCACTCCCCTCCTTCATCGCGTCCCCCAGTTACATACAACACATGACATGAACACAACACTCCCCTCCTTCATCGCTGTCCCCCAGTTACATACAACACATGACACATGACATGAACACAACACTCCCCTCCTTCATCGCTGTCCCCCAGTTACATACAACACATGACATGAACACAGCACTCCCCTCCTTCATCGCTGTCCCCCAGTTACATACAACACATGACATGAACACAACACTCCCCTCCTTCATCGCTGTCCCCCAGTTACATACAGCACATGACATGAACACAACACACTCCCCTCCTTCATCGCTGTCCCCCAGTTACATACAACACATGACATGAAACACAACACTCCCCTCCTTCATCGCTGTCCCCCAGTTACATACAACACATGACACATGACATGAACACAACACTCCCCTCCTTCATCGCTGTCCCCCAGTTACATACAACACATGACACATGACATGAACACAACACTCCCCTCCTTCATCGCTGTCCCCCAGTTACATACAACACATGACATGAACACAACACACTCCCCTCCTTCATCGCTGTCCCCCAGTTACATACAACACATGACATGACACACACTCCCCTCCTTCATCGCCCCCCAGTTACAACACATGACATGAACCAGCACTCCCCTCCTTCATCGCTGTCCCCCAGTTACATACAACACATGACATGAACACAACACTCCCCTCCTTCATCGCTGTCCCCCAGTTACATACAACACATGACATGAACACAACACTCCCCTCCTTCATCGCTGTCCCCCAGTTACATACAACACATGACATGAACACAACACTCCCCTCCTTCATCGCTGTCCCCCAGTTTACATACAACACATGACATGAACACAACACTCCCCTCCTTCATCGCTGTCCCCCAGTTACATACAACACATGACATGAACACAACACTCCCCCTCCTCATCGCTGTCCCCCAGTTACATACAACACATGACACATGACATGAACACAACAACACTCCCCTCCTTCATCGCTGTCCCCCAGTTACATACAACACATGACATGAACACAACACTCCCCTCCTTCATCGCTGTCCCCCAGTTACATACAACACGTGACATGAACACAAACACATCCCCCTACTTCTCTTTACCCCTCCTCCCAAACCAATTTACAATAATAACAGTTTTCTTAAATACTACTCATCTGTTTCCGTTTTGTTTGTGTGCCTTTGGGTTGTTTTTTTGCCATGTACTGTCGGAGCTCAGTAAACCTTACACTGAAGGGGAATGGGAAAAACCAAATCAGTGCTTGTCAATGTTCCTTGACAAAAAACCCCCAAACTTCCTTTTTTTTTTTTACACTCTTCTTCTTCATCCCTCTCTGTCTCTCTCTGGTGCTGTGACCACCTTTCCTGTCTGAGCCAAAGAGACACAGGAGCAAGGACCGCAATGTCTTGGGGAGACAGGGATTCCTTCACCGACGGCAGCTCCGTCTCACCGGCAGGCACATCTTCAGCCAGTTAACGACGTGCTGCTGCTATTTCCGTCCTCACGGTTATTGATCTCTCCAGTGCTGAGGGCCTGGTACAAGACCCACACCGTGTGCTGGATTGCCTGCCGCTCAAACATGTGTGTCCATCTTTCACCGAGAAGAAGAGGAGAGACTAGTGTCAGCTCATTTTCCAACCCCCTTTGCCAACTCTGTTCGCCTCCCCCCCCCCCCCCCCCCCCCCCTTCCCTTTCCCCTCACCATGTCAACTACTCACCATGTCAACTACGGGAGCAGTCAGCTCATACCTATGTAGACAACTGTGATGTGTGATACCTGTCTGGAACATTCTCACACACACACACACCACTGTGTGAAAGTGAGTGAGTGTGTATGTGTGCTGAAATCAAGGAATTTTGAATGAAAAACGTGAAGCAACACTGACAGACTCACACACACACGCGCGCACACACACACACACACACACACACACACACACACACACCTGCAGCACATTGAGGAGCCTGGTGGTGTACTTGATGCCCATCTTGGGTCTGACGATGTGGATGGGAGACACGCCCATAGTCAGCACGTCAAAGCCTTTCTGCCAGTACACCTCCTCCTGGTACTTCTGCAGGTGCCGCCGCTTGGCGTTCAGCCACCCGATCAGCACCACCACCGGTCGCGGGTGAGGATTGCCCGGCGGTCCCAGTGAGGAGAGTTCGAATCCTTCGATGTTCTTGGTGCTGATGACAGGGCCACTGGGGGATGAGGCGTGGCGCCGACCCGACCAGACATGACTGTCTGTGGCCCCAGGGCAGCGTCTGGCTGTGTTTCTGCAACATTTCCACATCATCACCTGTTTGAACAACATTTCACATCATCACCTGGTTGAAACAACATTCCACATCATCACCTGGTTGGACAACATTCCACATCATCACCTGCTTGGACAACATTCCACATCACCACCTCCTTGAACAACATTCCACATCATCACCTCCTTGAACAACATTCCACATCATCACCTGGTTAATAACATTCCACATCATCACCTCCTTGAACAATATTCCACATCATCACATGGTTGACAACATTCCACATCATCACCTCCTTGAACAACATTCCACACATCACCTGCTTGGACAACATTCCGGGACAACACACAAAACAAGGTGCAAAGCTACACTGAGTGAACACACAACACTAAACAGACGCGTGAATTATCAGAATTGGTGCCTTCTGCCCAAGTCTGTGCTGTGATGGACTGCACTGAAGATGAAGCTGAAACTAGATGGCATAAATCTGACACAGCCAAGCATCGCAAATTATACAGACTTTTTTTTTATTGGCAGATGATGAACTGCGACGGAACACGGATTAGACGTACCACATGTGTGTGTGTGTATGTGTGTGTGTGTGTGTGTGTGTGTGTGTGTGTGATTCATGTAATGGTGAAGTGTTATTTATTTTTTATTTATGTAATGATGGTGAAGTGTTATTCAATGCTTATCCTCCATACCCTAATTAAGGTCAAAGCATTAATTAAACTTGAAAAACTCTGTGTGTGTGTGTGTGTGTGTGTGTGTGTGTGTGTGTGTGTGTGTGTGTGTGTGTGTGTGTGTGAGTGTGTGTGTGTGTGTGTGTGTGTGTGTGTGTGTGTGTGTGTGTGTGTGTGTGTGTGTGTGTGTGTGTGTGTGTGTGTGTGTGTGTGTGCGTGAGTGCGTGCGTGCGTGCGTGTGTGTGTGTATGCGCACCCACATATATATGTGCTTGGCTGGTGGTGGCAGTGGTTTCTTCTCATTGTCAAACATGTGCTTTTCATGGACTGTCCAAACCATTTGCATTCCGCCCTTCGGCACAAGGCCTAAGGCGTTAGTTATCACTGTGGAGATTCTACAACAGCGAAAGACGCTTTCTACAATTTTTTTTTCTCCATGAAACGCAGCATGCAACCTTTTCCATTCTAAGCTTGGAACACCCTACGCATCGTGATCATAACCCATTTTCCCACCACAGTCCCTGTTCTCCCACAACACGCGACCAACGTTAATTATACAAATCTCTGCATTACGGGCGAGGCTATACAGAGGACTTGTGCTCAGTGAGTTACAGGTCTGGGCCAATCATTTGCTGGAGCTGGTGATGGCGATGGTAATGACAGTAAATCGGGTGAAGCAGCTGGAGGTTTTGGCCAGTCATTGGCTGGAGCTGGTGATGGCCATGGTACCGACAGTAAACCAGTGGAAGCAGCTGGAGGTCAGGTACAGCCATCACCACTGCCAAAGTTCATAGGTGACAGCAGAGTTCCCTCATTGCTGCTTGAACACCACGCCTGCTCTTTCCAACAGCTCGCACTTCATACAGCCAGCCTGTCATAACTCTTCATAACTCACACTTTCACAGCTCAACTCTTTCCACAGCTCACACATACAGCCAGCCTGTCCCAACTCTTTCCACAGCTCACACTTCATACAGCCAGCCTGTCCCAACTCTTTCCACTGCTCACACTTCATACAGCCAGCTCTGTCACAATCTTTCCACAGCTCACACTTCATACAGCCAGCCTGTCCTAACTCTTTCCACAGCTCACACTTCATACAGCCAGCCTGTCCTAACTCTTTCCACAGCTCACACTTCATACAGCCAGCCTGTCGTCATAACTCTTTCCACAGCTCACACTTCAGACAGCCAGCCTGTCCTAACTCTTTCCACAGCTCACACTTCATACAGCCAGCCTGTCCCAACTCTTTCAACTCTTTCCAGCTCACACTTCATACAGCCAGCCTGTCTCAACTCTTTCCACAGCTCACACTTCAGACAGCCAGCCTGTCCTAACTCTTTCCACAGCTCACACTTCATACAGCCAGCCTGTCGTCATAACTCTTTCCACAGCTCACACTTCAGACAACCAGCCTGTCCTAACTCTTTCCACAGCTCACACTTCATACAGCCAGCCTGTCACAACTCTTTCCACAGCTCACACTTCATACAGCCAGCCCATCATAACTCCACAGCTCACATTTCATACAGCCAGCCTGTCATAACTCCACAGCTCATACTTCATACAGCCAGTCTGTCATATCTCCACAGCTCATACTTCATACAGCCAGTCTGTCCTAACTCTTTCCACAGCTCACACTTCATACAGCCAGCCTGTCCTAACTCTTTCCACAGCTCACACTTCATACAGCCAGCCTGTCATAACTCCACAGCTCACACTTCATACAGCCAGCCTGTCATGACGTATGACTCACGGCTTTGGCAGACCAAGTGTGCTGTCGCTAATGAGGCCACCCTCACACAAATTAATGATTACAAAATGCCTGCGCTAATCTTGACGCCAAATTACCAAGAAATTCATTCAAAACTGGTTTTGCAGGTCTTTTGTCTGTATCTACACTCTGGTGTGTGCCATCACCACTGAACTGAGCAAAAGAAGTGGATGTTTTATCCAATAAAAGTCTATTTCAGATTTCTTGGTGGTGTGTGTGTGTGTGTGTGTGTGTGTGCGTGCATGTGTGTGTGCATGTGTGTGTGTGTGTGCGTGCATATGTGTGTGCGCGCGCGCGCGCGTGTGTGTGTGTGTGTGTGTGTGTGTGTGTGTGTGTGTGTGTGTATGTGTATGTGTGAGTAAGTGTGTGTGTGTGTGTGTGTGTGTGTATGTATGTGTGTGTGTGTGAGTGTGCGTATGTGTGTGTGTGTGTGTGTGTGTGTGTGTGTGTGTGTGTGTGTGTGTGTGTGTGTGCGCGTGCGTGAGTGCGTGAAAGTGAGAGTGCATGCGTGCATGCGTGTGCGTGCTTCCCATTAGTGGCAAAGCCTGTTAGCAGCAGCAGAGAGGAGGGAATGTGCGGTGGCCTGACATTTAAGCTCTAAGCTATTCCAGTCTCATTCATTACTAATAACAACAGCACTGACTCTTTGTCCTTTTTCTGTCAAATTTGTCTGAACCGCCTGAAGGGCAGGACAGCCTGAGGGGTGCCAGGAACCATGTGATGAATCAGCCTGGTCATGTGCCTATCAGACCATCCTGAATTAAATCAACATGATTTGTACATTATGGAAACGACTGTGTTTCTATATGAGTGATATGTCAAATAATTCATGGTGCATGTGATGAATGAGAATTGGTCATGTGCGTGTCAGACCATCCTGAATCAAATCAACACGATTTGTAAATAATGGGAAACAACCCTGCATTTCTATATGTTAGCTATGTCAAATAATTCATGGTACATGTGATGAATCAGCGTGGTCATGTTATTACTATTATCATTATGAATATTTATAGAGCGCCAATCCTTGGTGAGAGACCAAGCTCTAAGTGGTTTTACTGTCCACACTCGTTTACACAACGGGCTGCCTACCTGGATAGTGCTGACTGAAAAGCTGCCAGCTGGCGCTTCATTCAGTCGTTTCCCATGTCATCCAGTCATCATTGTTCAATATCGTTCACTCAATTTCCTTACTTCCTTCATTCTTTCCATGTCTCACGCAGGGTGCATGCTATGTGTAAGGTGTCATCCATACCAACGGCCAAACTGGCCTTCTCGTCCGAAACTTGGTGATGGGATTTTATGTGTGTGCAAGATGTTTTGTATGCGTTCACACACGGAACCTTGGTTTATAGTCTCATTCTAAGGACTGTATGGGAAATGGAGTCGGAACCAATGTTAACTCCGAGGGGAAAAATCCCCCTGTACCGAAACAGCCTGGCGGAGATTTGAACCTGCAACCCCAGGATCACCAAGATTACGAATTCGGCGCTCTACCAACTGAGCTATTGCATGTGCTTGAAGACTTGCGATGAAATTTTACCCCTCCCTCCTCTCTCTCTCTTCTCCTCCCTACCCCCTTTCCTCTCTCTCTCTTCTCGCTCCCCCTTTCCTCTCTCTCTCTCTCTTCTCCCTCCTCCCCCCCCCCCCCCCCCCCCCCCCACATCCTCTTGTAGGGCCCATGGTGAAATGGTCCGAGCAGTCCGCCTGCAGCGCTGTTGGTAGTGAGTTTGAACCACACAGCCGTCAGTTTCTGTTTGTTGGAAAACCCTTCCATCCATCCCGCTATAAATAGCTACCTGACTTAGTTTAGGAAAGGTTAAAGGTGGCGGAAGGAGAAAGAAGGAAGGAAGGAAGGGAGTGGGGGTGGGGGGTGGGGGTCTGCCTTCCATCATGCCCAGGACACAGTGGACCCCTGACTGTTCAGTTCCCCTACATACAGCCAACAGGTCATGGGAACTTTCACCTCAACCTGTTTAACTTTTGCTCTCTCTCTCTCTCTCTGAGTCTGTCTCTCCCTGTCTCTGTCTCTCTCTTTCTCTCTCAGTTTCTCTCTCCTCTCTCTCTCTCTCTCTCTCTCTCTCTCTCTTTCTGTCTCTCGAATTCATAATCATTGTTCTTTCTTTTGCCAATCCCAGCGCTCTAGCCCAGAAAGGTGAAAAGGGTGTATGGATGCATTTGTTCTGAATCTCCGTATCTGACAGCATCCTGCACTGCTTTCATTTTTGATATCTGTTCAAACTTTTTTCTGATCAAGACTATGGTCTCGCATTGTCGGTTGGCAAAACAATCTCACTTCCTGCCCTCCTCTCCTCTAACAAGGTCTATTTTTCACCGCGGAGGGGTTGGTGTGGCTCTGAAATAATTAAAATCAAAATGGACAAGAAACGCGTGAAATTTTGTAGCTCTGCGACGTGTGTGTGTGTGTATAACTTTAGCCCATAAAAATGTAGACGTTAATGGATTGCAGATCTGGGTTTAAAAACGACCTC
>JADBJO010000670.1:40000-50000 GCA_016801955.1 Conus betulinus | reverse complement strand
CAAACAAACAAACAAACAAGCAAAACAAGCAAAACTACAGAAAGAGAGAGGTCGGAGGAGGGGTGGGGTGGGGAGAGAGAATGGTAGGTACGGGGGGCGGAGAAGAGGGATGGTAGACAAGTGTGGGAGTGGGGATGAGCGATTTTAAGGGAGTAGGTCACATGTTTAGACGGCGATTTCAAAGTATGGTCTACAGAAGACTGCGAACGGACGCTAATGATTTTAATCGAATAATCCAATTATCGAGACACGAAATGTTTATGTAAATGTTTCTTGAAAAGTTTTACTGTATTTGTACTTTGTAAGCTTCAGTGGAAGTGAGTTCCAGATATACGGCCCAGCGTAAGCTAGGCTTGTTTTGTGTTGATCAATGCGTGGGTTGGGGAGAAGGCATTGCTTCGAGCCAGAAGAGCTGTTCAATCTTGTAAAAAAAAAAAAAAAAAAAAAGGGCATCTATATAACATGGTATAGTATCTGTCAAGATTGTAAACATAAATGATGCCTTGTTGAATTGCTTACTCAGAGGAAGTATGTTCAGTGCTTTTCATAAACAATAAAAAAACAAGTAGGGTAACTCTTGCTCCCACAAGAAAACATAACTCCAAAGGAATGCTGCTTACGACACCGAATCGCCTAGCAGACATGACAGCGCACAGAGCACACAGAACGAACAGTTTTGGTTCATTGTCCTACTTGTTTTTTTTGTTCATCGTTTACTGTTCCCTGCCTCATTTCATATTTGATTGAAGTGTTTTTAGTTCTTCATCTGTTGTTAGAGGTACGGCTGGATGGAGTAGCTTTGCTGCACGTTTATGGAGAGAATTCAGCCCTTTTTTTTTTGTGGACATCACTACTCCCGTCCCACACTGTTGGAGCGTAACTGATACGTGACATTGGGTGCATTGAAGAAAAGTTTAAGCACAGTACTGTTGACGTTGTTCTTTAATTGAGATAACAGGAAGAGGTTTTTTTTTTTTTTTTTTTTTTTTTTTTTTTAGACTACCTTGCATACATTACTGAGATGAGGTTGCCATTTCAATGCTTTATCTATCGTTACCCCTAAAATCAGGATGCCCATCTACCTGTTCGATAGAAGTGCCATTCAACTGAAGTTCTAGGCAAAGAGGAGGAGTCAACTGGTGCTTTTGGCGGCGGGTAGCTATCGTCATAGATCTGGTTTGGGCTGGTTGTATGACCATGGCCCTTTGAATGACACCAGTCTGACACATCGTTTAGACTTCCCTGGAGGGATGTTTCTACTGTTTGTTGATCACTACCATCTGTTTGGAGTGACTGCTGCACCGGTAAGTCTGTGAGAAACACATCAGCTACACACCCTCCCCACCCCCCTCCGTCCTCGCCCATTCCTCTCTCTCTCTCTTTCCACCCTCCCCCATTCTCCTAAAACCCTTTCCCTTTCCTCATGTACAGCGACACCACCCATTTCACTTCGCTCCTGGATTTTCTCGCGCGCGCGCGCGCGAATCTAAAACTGCGTAACCACTCGTGTTCATCAATAATAATAATGAATACTTATATAGTGCCTATTCTCGGCTAGAGACCAAGCTCTAAGTGCTTTACAATCAACTCTCGTTTACGCAACGGGCTGCCTACCTGGGTAGTGCCGACTGAAGAGCTGCCAGCCCGCGCTTCATTCAGTCGTTTCCCGTGGAGCCAATATCGTTCAATACCGTTCACTCAATTTCTTACTTACTTACTTCATTCTTTCCACTTCTCACGCAAGGTGCATGCTATGTATAAGGTGTCATCCATACCAACGGCCAAACTGGCCTTCTCTTCCGAAAGTTGGTGATGGGATTTTACGTGTCTGCAAGATATTATGCGTGCGTTCACACACGGAACCTCGGTTTATAGTCTCATTCGAAGGACTGTATGGGAAATGGAGTCAGAAACCAATGTTAACTCTGAGGAAAAATCCCCCTGTACCGAAACGCCCCAGCGGAGATTCGAACCCGCAACCCCAGGATCACCAAGATTACGAGTCCGACGCTCTACCAACTGAGCTATTCCGGCTCCCGTTCATTCACACACTTCCTGTCCTTTTTCAGCGGTAAAACCCAGTGACAGCGGCACACCACAGACAGACAGACAGACAGACAGACAGACCGACAGGCAGGCGCCTTGCACCCTTCCTGCCTTGCAGGGTGTTCACAAAGCTGGTCCTGTGCCTGTCAGAGCTCAGCCCCCACCTCACATGGACCCATCTGACCAATCGCCCTGACGATGACCAACTCGACCGACAGCTGGCCAAGGCTTGTGGCTGACCGTCACTGACCCATCTGACCAGTCGCCCTGACGATGACCAACTCGACCGACAGCTGGCCAAGGCTTGTGGCTGACCGTCACTGACCCATCTGACCAGTCGCCCTGACGATGACCAACTCGACCGACAGCTGGCCAAGGCTTGTGGCTGACCGTCACTGACCCATCTGACCAGTCGCCCTCCTGACATGACCAACTCTACCGACAGCTGGCCAAAGCTTGTGGCTGACCGTCACTGACCCATCTGACCAGTCGCCCTGACGATGTTACCAAACTCTACCGACAGCTGGCCAAAGCTTGTGACTCACCGTCACTGACTCACCGTCCTGCATAGCAGCAAGTCACCCTGCTCTTTGTTATTTACTGTTTACTGAGAGACAGAGAGAGAGAGAGAGAGAGAGAGAGAGGAGAGAGAGAGAGAGAGAGAGAGAGAGAGGAGAGAGTCAGAGACAGAGAGTGAGAGTGAGAGAGAGAGGGGAGAGAGAGAGAGAGAGACAGACAGACAGACACAGACAGGCAGACAGAGAGGACAGAGAGACAGAGAGAGAGAGAGAGGGAGGGAGAGGAGAGAGAGAGAGAGAGAGGGGCTGTGTGGGGGGCCGGAATAGCTCAGTTGGTAGAGCGCCGGACTCGTAATTTTGGCAATCTGGGGGCTGCGGGTTCTAATCTCCACCGGGCCGGCCGTTTAGGTGCAGGGGGATTTTCCCCCCCTACGTGACTTAACATTGGTTCTGACTCCATTTCCCACACAGTCCTTCGAATGAGACTATAATCCGAGGTTCCGTGTGTGAACACACGCATAAGGTCGGTCTTGCACACACGTCAAATCCCATCACCAACTTTTGGAAGAGAAGACCACTTTGACCGTTGGTATGGATGGCACGTTACACAGTCATAGCATGCACCCTGCATGAGAGAAATGGAAAGAATGAAGGAAGTAAGGAAAGTGAGCGTGAACGATAAAAATGACTGGATGACACGGGGAAACGGCTGAATGGAGAGCGTCGGCAGGCACCACCCAGGTAGGCAGCCCGTTGCGCACACGGGAGTGTGGTTTGTCAGCGCCTACAACCTTTGACAAGGCGCTTCATAAATGCTATGTTATTATCATTATTACCATTATCATTACTATCATCATTATTATCACTATCATTACTATTATCATCATTATATCGTTGTGTTATCATTTCTATCATTATTATCATCATCATTATTCTTCCCTGCCTCTTAAGAGTTCCTTCTGTACCAAACAGACCGAGGTAATCTGTATTTGTCACTGTTGTTCATCCGAGTGTTTGCTATTATTCAAGACCCGAAAAGGCTGTGCCAATCTGCAATAAACGTTCATTTGCATTTGCTCATTTCTCCAGTTGTTGTTGCTGTACTGATGCGTCACGTACAGGGTATACGGACCAGCTTAGAACATCCTTTTTTTTTTTTTTTTTTTTTTTTTGGGGGGGGGGGGTCTCCTTAATGTTTGTTCTGTGCGCTGTGTGTTGTCATTTCTGCGAGGCGATTCAGTGACGTAAGCAGCATTCGTTTGTGAGTTATGGGCCTGTACATATTTCATCATGAGAATGAGAGTGAACCTACTTCTTTGTTTTTCATTGTCCTTCGTTTTGTGCAACACTCTTACGATCTACCTGCAACATACCAACGCCCAGGCCAAACTGATTCAAAACGTCTGATAGGATTCTAAGCGGAGGTGGGGGGGGTATGTGTGTGTGTGTGTGTGTGTGCGGTGTGTGTGTGTGTGTGTGTGTGTGTGTGTGTGTGTGGGTTGTGTGTGTGGTGTTGGGGGGGGTAGGGGTTGGGGGAGCGACAGCGGGGAAGGGTGATGAAGGAGGGAAGGGGGGGGGGGGGGGGGGGGGAGACAGAGGGGATAGTTTTTTCCCCACCTCTACGTGGCTGAAAATGGGGTAAGGTAAGGAGGGGAGGCAAAATGGAATGGTGCACGTGAACACAAATGGAACATGCCACATAATTTCAAAACCAACAACAGATTGATATTGAGAGAAAGAGTGAGACAGAGAGAGAGAGACAGAGACAGACAGACAGAGAGCGAGCGAGCGAGCGAGCGAGAGCGAGCGGAGAGCAGAGAGGCAGAGACAGAGAGAGAGACAGACAGACAGACAGAGAGGCAGACAGAGACAGTAAGGCAGACAGAGACAGAGACACAGATGGGGTTGGGAGAGGAAAAGAGGAGTAATAAGAAAGCGAGGTGGCAAAGGGGTGGGGTAATAAGAGTCTAAGCGGGGGTGGGAGGAAGCCGGGAGGGAGGGAGGGAGTAGAGGGGGGGGGGGGGGGGGGGGGGGGGGGGTCACTTTGTAGCAGCACCATGCCTGGTCCAGTCCGAACGTGAGTGGACTCACAAAGTGTTGACCACAGTGACCATACTGTGCACAGCTCTATGAATGAAGACTCACAAAGTGTTGACCACAGTGATCACACAGTGCAAGGTCTGTGAATGGAGACTCGCAAAGTGTTGACCACAGTGACCATACTGTGTACAGCTCTATGAATGGAGACTCACAAAGTGTTGACCACAGTGACCATACTGTGCACAGCTCTATGAATGGAGACTCACAAGTGTGTTGACCACAGTGACCACACAGTGCAGAGCTCTATGAATGGAGACTCACAAAGTGCTGATGACCACAGTGACCACACAGTGCGTGCAAGGTCTATCAGCTGGTCTGGTTTCATGTCAGATTGGGTACTTCACTTTGGTCTGGCGCCTCTACTGTTTGCAGGCTAGGCTGGCTCAGACATGGCTCGGCCCCGGCGCTCGGCCGGGCTGTAAACACTAAGCCCTGAGTTCATCTGACCCTTCCGCCACCTGCTTTCCCACGCTGAAGGTCGCGTGACTGTCATCATCACCCCCCCCCCCCCCCCCCCCCCCCCCCCCCCCCACACACACCACACACACACAGATTGTCCACACGGACACCATCACTGGAAAGTCCAAACAGCCCTCTCTGCCCGGCTGACCGCAGGAACACGGCAAAATTGGGCTCGGAGTAATTGAAGCCAATGACGTGTTGACTACGACTTCAACTAATTACCTCATATTTTACTCGCTTATTCTTGAGCAAAATCAAACAACGACAACAACAACAGTAACAAAAACTAAGTAAACTGATGCTAGCTTAAATTCTTTATTAACGACACATAACAACAAAAAGAAAGTTGCTTCACACACACACACACACACAAAAGGAGAGAGAGAGAGGAGAGAGAGAGAGAGAGAGAGAGAGGAGAGAGAGAGAGAGAGAAGAAGAAGAAGAGAGAAGAGGAGAGAGAGAACAGAAAGTGGTGTCACAGTGTCCGAATCAGAGCGGTGTCCAAAACATTCATCATCACGTGTGATGACCCTAGTTCCGCTCTGTCTTCACTGCAGACATTCTCACTGGTCAGAATACAGTGGGCACGTCTGGGCGAGTCACGGGGAAAGATGGACAACAAACACGTAGACTGTGAGCCCCAATCTCATTTATTTGAGAAAAAAAAAAAAAACGGTTAAGGAAAGAAAGAAAAGGGGGGGGGGGGGGGGGGGGAAGAAAGGAAAATTAAAGACAGGCAGACAGAAAGAAAGAAAGAAAGAACAAAAAGGTAGGGGGAAAAAAAAAAAGAAAGAAAGAAGAGGAAAATCATCAGGCTATCTTTCGTTGTTCTTAAAACCCATTTCTCTGTCTTGCACGTGCTCGCACACACACACACACAACCAACACAGAACATAACATAAAGACACAAACACACTTAGGTCTGGTCTGTCTGTCTGTCGGGGGGGTAGGGAAAAAAAAAGAAAGAAGAGGACAATCATCGGGTCAGGCTATCTTTTGCCATTTCTTGACACCATGCCTTGCCTTCGTTTGTTCTTAAAACCCCATTTCTCTGTCTCGTGCTCGCGCACGGCACAGTTCAAACACACACGCACTCAAACACACACACAGCACACACACACACACACACACACACACACTTATCTCTGTCTGTCTGTCTGTCTGTCTGTCTGGGTCTGTCTCTCTCTCTCTCTCTCTCTCTCCTCCTCTCTCTCTCTCTCTCTCTCTCTCTCTTACGGTGAGACGGGAAGTGAGAACACAGCCAAAGAGATGGCGCTCGACCAAAAGAGAAGCCAAACAGCCCAAGCCCCCACTTCCGCGGTGCAGTCCTTTCTTTCTCTCTCTTTTCTTCTTTTTCGTTTTCTTTTTTTTCTCCCCCTTTTTTACTGAACAATCTCACGCTTTTACCACTTTACAGCGTTTTGGGGTTTAAGCTGCTTGCCTCTTAAAAGTTCAGCTCTATTTGCCTAGTTGGAACAAGAGCAGAGAGAGAGAGAGAGAGAGACGGAGGCGGGAGAGAGAGAGAGGAGAGAGAGAGAGAGAGAGAGGACAAAGAGAGACAGAGAGAGAGAGAGAGACTCCTAGTGACAAAAAGCACACACAGGCTTCTCGTTCTGACAGTGGCTGCACACCCAAAAATGAATACGCAAAGGTCTTGCTTAAGGAGTCGAGTATTTACAGACTGGCGAAAGTCGACTGTTTCGAGAATGTTTCATTGCGTCTGAAAGTCGATTTTCCTCCTCATTTTCTTCTCTATGGCCATCAAGGTACGAGCCAGGTGGTTGGTTCCAAGCAGACTGATTACAGATCAAAGGAATCCAGCAGGCGCGGTCACGGGTGAGCGCAAAGGCCTGAAATGTGACGTCGAGTCAGGGGGGGAAGACCATGCATTTGAAGATTGTGATTTCACTGGTGACCCCCCCACCCCCCCCCGGAAAAAAAAAAAAAAAAATGAATAGTAAATAAATAAAGTGGTGGTGGGGGTGGGGGGGGGGGGGTGTTAGTTCTTTTGGTCAATCATTGGTTTAATTGGTTTAACATTAAGTGCTGGTTCAAATTGAGGGTATGTCTCTAAATGCTGATACGGATTATACTATGTTGTTTTCGTGCAAAAAAACTAACTGTGCCGTGGGTCCAGTCATGTTTCGCACATTAACCGTGTTTCGGAGAGCCGTGTTTTCGGACAACCGTGTTTCGATGAGCCGTGTTTCGGTGAGCCGTGTTTCGGTGAACCGTGATTCGGAGAGCCGTGGTTCGGAAAGCCGTGACTCGCACAACGGGACTGGGTCAGCCGTGCAGCTGCTCCGTGTCAAAAATGCCCCAGGGAGAGACGTAAGACAGGGGTCCACCAGGAACACTGCAGAAAAAGGGGGCAGAACCCTGGTTGACAGATGAATAGCTGATGAGGGGGGAGGGGGGCGGGGGGGGGGGGGGGGGGGGGGGGGGGGGGTGAGTATTGGTGGGTGGAGGAGTGGGAGGTGGACGGGGGGGGGGTGGGGGGGGGGGGGGGGGGGGGGGGGGGGGGGGGGGATTGTCAAAAGAGAAAGGCGGGGTTTGGGGGGGGGGGGGGGGGGGGGGGGGGGGGAGGGGGAGGGGAGGGGAAGGGGGCGGGGTGGATAGGACAGGAGCCAAAGAATTTAAAATGAACCCCAGAAGTGGGTGCAGTGGGGACGGGGGGAAACAGTGAGGAGGGGGGGGGGGGGGGGGGGGGGAGGAGAGAGAGGAGGGAAGAAATAGAGGAGCGGGATCACTGACAGCTGCATGATTGCCATTAAAGAGAAGAAGAAGGAAAGGGAAAAGGAGAAGAAGAAGGCGAAGAAGAGGAAGAAGGAGGAGGAGGAGGAGGAGGAGGAGGGAGAAGAAGAAGAAGGAAAGGAGGAGAGAAGAAGAAGAAGGGGAAGAAAGAAGAGGAGGAAGAAGAAGGAGAGAAAGAAGAAGGAGAAGGAGAAGAGGAAGAGGAAGGAACAGAAGAAGAAGAAGAAGAAGGGAACAGAAGAAGAAGAAGAAGAAGAAGAAGAAGAAGAAAAGCAAATACGCACATGGCGCTCTTCTGCTTGGAGAAGAAGAATGATAGGTGAAGCTAACAAGCTGTCGGTTGTTTATAAAAAAAAAAAAATAAAAAAAAGAAAAAAAAAAAAGAAAAAAAGAAAAAGAAAAAAAGAAGAAAAGAAAGAAAAGGGAAAAAAAAAAAACTACTTTCCACTTCTTTCCTTTTTTTTTTTTTTTTTTTTTCTCTCTCTTTTTGTGGTGGTGATGGAGGCGTTGTATGTGTGTGTGTGTGCGTGCTGCTTTGTGATGTCATATACAACCTTGAGCTGTGCCTCCCAATACCGTCATAAACAGGACAGCTGACCATCATCATTTCCTGAGCTGCGAAGTGTGTGTGGAGTCTCCGCCACCTGTGGCGGCACAGGAAAACGGCACGTTCAAGACGTGACCACAGACCGGTACACAGTCACACAGACAACTGAACAACCCTCAGTCACAGTGACTGACAGCACGGCACATGGACAACCCCACAACCCTCAGTCACAGTGACCGACAGCACGGCACATGGACAACCCACAACCCTCAGTCACAGTGACTGACAGCAAGGCACAAGGACAACACAACAACAGCCAGTCACACTGACAGCAAGGCACATGGACAAACCCAACAACAGTCAGTCACACTGACAGCAAGGTACATGGACAACCCCACAACCCTCAGTCACAGTGACTGACAGCACGGCACATGGACAACCCCACAACCCTCAGTCACAGTGACTGACAGCACGGCACATGGACAACCCCACACCCTCAGTCACAGTGACTGACAGCAAAGCACATGGACAACAACACAACAACCCTCAGTCACAGTGACTGACAACAAGGCACATGGACAAACCCCACAACCCTCAGTCACAGTGACTGACAGCAAAGCACATGAATAACCCAACAACCTCAGTCACAGTGACCGACAGCAAGGCACATGGACAACTCCACAACCCTCAGTCACAGTGACGACACAGCACGGCACATGGACAACCCAACAACCCTCAGTCACAGTGACTGACAGCAAGGCACAAGGGACAAACACAACAACAGTCAGTCACACTGACAGCAAGGCACATGGACAACCCAACAACAGTCAGTCACACTGACAGCAAGGTACATGGACAACCCAACAACCCTCAGTCACAGTGACTTGACAGCACGGCACATGGACACACATCTCACTGACCTCAGTCACAGTGACTGACACACAAGGCACATGGACAACCCCACAACCCTCAGTCACAGTGACTGACAGCAAAGCACAGGACAACCCAACAACCCTCAGTCACAGTGACTGACAGCAAGGCACATGGACACCTCCACAACCCTCAGTCACAGTGACCGACAGCAGGCACATGGACAACACAACAACCCTCAGTCACAGTGACTGACAGCAAGGCACAAGGACAACACAACAACAGTCAGTCACACTGACAGCAAGGTACATGGACAACCCAACAACCCTCAGTCACAGTGACTGACAGCACGGCACATGGACAACCCCACAACCCTCAGTCACAGTGACTGACACCAAGGCACATGGACAACCCCACAACCCTCAGTCACAGTGACTGACAGCCACGGCACATGGACAAACCCACAACCCTCAGTCACAGTGACTGACACCAAGGCACACGGACAAACCCCATACAACAGTCAGTGACTTCCAGCACATCAATGCGAGACAAAATCGAACCACGGACCCTGCCGCCATCCTTTCATCTTCTGCGTCACGCAGGCGCCTGTGACGTGTGTCCCCCACCTCTCCCTCCCCCGCTGCACCTCACTCCTCCCAGAACACCCTCACGGCATGTGCCTTCTACTTCCGCCTTCACACTG
>JADBJO010000670.1:0-32500 GCA_016801955.1 Conus betulinus | reverse complement strand
ACACACACACACACACACACACACACACAAAACCAGAGGAAAGGGGGAGGGGGGGGGGGGGGGGGGGGGGGGGCTAAAAGATAAACAGCAGAATCGAATGAAAGAGAGCGACAGGAAAGAAGATCAGGGGAAAGCACAGAATTTTCAGAGAGCGGGACTACACTGTCTATTCGGAAAGCTTCGCCATCCCTCCCTCCCCGTCCACACCCACCCCCTCACACACCCACCCCACCCCCCCCCCCCCCTAACACGCCCATCCCAACAACAGCAAGGAGAGGACCAGTAAGTTCAGAGTTCAATCCCTGTCTAGCCAGCCAGCTAATCATGGCATCTGGCTGGCTAGTGACCAGACCCCCCCCCTCCCCCTTTACCCCCCCCCCCCCCCCCCCCCCCCCCCCCCCCGGCCATCACCTGCCATCACCCCCATCCCTCGTTTGGCACACACACCGGGAACACGTGGGCAGTTGGCCAGCAGGTCACACACACACACACACACACACACACACCACACGCATGCATCGCCCACACTGGCGGTGACGTCACTGCACGCTAGTTCCCTCCCCCCCCCCCCCCCCCCCTCCAGCTCTTTTGTTCACTGGTCGCTCGCCTGTCAGCAAACAGATGACGCGCACACAAAGGCTTTTGCCGTCACGAACTGACCACGGTGTCGCCACCGCTTGACCCAGGCCTGATTTTGTCATGCTCGGGAGAGAGAGAGAGAGAGAGAGAGAGAGAGGGGGGGTAGCAGGAAGCCACCATAAATTCTGTAAACGTCAAGTTGATTGTTTGCCGAGTTAAAGATGGGTGGGGGAGGGGGGAGGGGGACAGGGGGGAGAAGGGGCGGGGGGGGAGGGGGGGAAGAAACAATATGATTTGTAAACGTAAAGCTGATTGTTTGCCGAGTACGGAGGGTGGGGGGATGGTGGGGGGGGGGGGGGGGGGGGGTGGGGGGGGGCCATAATATAATCTGTAAACGTAAAGCCGATTGTTTGCCAAGTACGGAGGGGGTGAAGGTGGGGGGGTGGACGGTGAAGGGTGTGAGGGGGGTTGGGGGCCACAATATAATCTGTAAACGTAAATTGGAAATGAAATGAGGCAGGGACAGTAAACAATAAACAGGGGGTAGTCTTGCTCCCATAAGAAACCTAACACAGAGTAACTTTTATTCAAGACTGGCACAGCCTTTTAAACTTGAATAAAGTCAGACAAATACAAAGACGAACAATCTAATAGTGGGGAAAAACAAGCGCAGGCCAACAACTAAATTGTCTTCGTAGTAATGACTTGGCAAACTTTGAACTACAGAGGGGGGGGGGGGGGGGGGTGGGGGGGGGGGGGGGGGGGGGGGGGGGGGGGGGGGGGGGGGGGGGGCAGCAGGAGGTTGAAGATGTAAAAACTGGAAAAATGAAATTAAGAAAATATGAAACTCTTCAGGGAAGGTGTGTGTGTGTGGGGGGGGAACCCACAATATAATCTGTAAACGAAAAGCTGTTTGCTTTGCCCAGTACGGAGGGGGGTGGGGGGACAATATAATCTGTAAACGTAAAGCTGATTGTTTGCCGAGTACGGAGGAGGGGGGGGTGGGGGTGGGAGGGGGGGGACGGATGATGGAAGGGTGGGAGGGGGGTTGGGGGCCACTATATAATCTGTAAAAACGTAAAGCTGATTGTTTGCCGAGTATAGGAGGGGGTGGTGGGTGGGGGTGGGAAGATGGGGAGGGGGAGGTGGGGGGTCGGATAGAAAAAACACAATATAGTGTGTAAACGTAAAGCTGATTGTTTGCCCAGTACGAAAGGAGGGTGTGTTTGTGTGTGTGTGTGTGTGTTTGTGTTTGGGGGTGGTGGGGGTGGGGCACAATATAATCTGTAAACGTAAAACTGATTGTTTTGCCGAGTACGGGGGTGGGGGGTGGAAGGTGGGAGGGGAGGTGGGGGAGAGGAACCTAACCTACAATAAAATCTGTAAACGTACAACGGAAAACTTGTTTGCCAAGAACGGTAGGGATGGGGCCGGGGGGGGGGTGCATGGGGCGGGAAATTGTGAGGGGTAGAAGGCGGCGGGGGGCGGGGGGGGGGGGAGGGGTGGGGGAGTGGGGGTATGGAGGGCGGGGAGAGCCACGACACAATCCGTCAACACGTAAATCTGATCGTTTGCCGAGTAATGAGGGAATGGGGGAGGGGGAGGGGGGGGGGGGGATACAGAGTGCGTGCGTGCATGCGTGCGTGCGTGCGTGCGTGCGCGTGCATGCATGCGTGTGTGTGTGTGTGTGTGTGGTGTGTGTGTGTGCGTGCGTGCGTGCGTGCGTGCGTGCGTGCGTGCGTGCGTACGAGCGTGCGTGTGTGTGACTGAACGCGCGTGTCTGCGCGTGTGTGTGCATGATTGAAGGAGCGTGTTTTGGGGGTGAACGAGTGTGTATGCATGAACGAAGGAAAGGACGAACGAACAGATGCGGGGGCGTTCCACAGTGAAAGCCTGCCTGAGGCAGGTTAAAGATTCGGAGGGCAAAAAGTGAAAGATAAAAAAAAAAAAAAGAAAAAAAAAAAAAAAAAAAAAGGATAGAACACCAAACCAACAAGCCGGCTCACGCACACAGTCGTGACTAAACAAAACCCAGACATTGAGTGAAGAACAAAACAACACATCTCCACACACCACACACACACACACACACACACACTAACCACACACTATCACACACACACCACACCACACACACACACACACACACACACAACATACACACACACACATTCTCTATCAGCCTTAAGACAACCATAGCCATCTGGCTGGCTTGCCCTCTCTGCCTCCCCCCCCTCCCCTCCCCTCCCCTCCCCTCTAACCCTCTACCCCCTCCCCCTTTTTTTTTTTTTAATCATATATTCAGTGTGAGATTATATCTGACTTATCCGCTGACATGTCCAGAAAGGGAGAAGATTATGCCAAGAGGAGAGAGGGAGAGAGAGAGAGAGGAGAGAGTGAGAGAGACAGGACTGTCAGACAGAGAGAAGAGACAAAGAGACCACGGCAGACAGAGAGAGAGAAAAGAACAGACAGAGACAGACAGACAGACAGAAGAAGGAAGGAAGAAGAGGAAAGAAGAAGAAGAAGAAAGAAGAAGAAGAAAGAAGAACACACACACCCACACACACACACACACACACACACACACACACACACCACACACCACCAAACATGCACGCGCGACGCATACTTACAAAGTGTGTGGCCTGTGGGCGTGTTCGCGTGTATGCGCGCGCATATCTTCGCAGTGTGTGTGGTGGGTGTGTATGTGTGGATGTGTGTGTGTGTGTGGTGTGTGTGTGTTGTGTGTGGTTTGTGTGTGTGAGAGAGAGAGAGAGAGGAATAGAGAGAGAGAGAGAGAGAGGAATGTGTGTATAAGACAGACAGACAGACAGACACACAGACAGACAGAACGAGAGAATTCGTAATGTGGTGTGTATTCATACAGTGGTGTCTATGTGGTAGTCTATAAAGCTGTAGGCACCAGCTTTCCTCCTAGAGTAGATGTGTTCGTCACTTACCATTTTATAGAATTTCAATTGATGCTAATTGATGGGCAGGTGGATCTGCCTGCAGGCAGGTCACAGCTTGTCACGAGGCAGGTCAGAAATCAAATAATGTCCCTATACTCTGTGTGTGTGTGTGTGTGTGTGTGTGTGTGTATGTGCGTGTGTGTGTTGTGTGTGGTGTGTGTGGGTGTGGTGTGGTGTGTGTGTGTGCGTGGTGTGCGTGCTTGCGTGCATGCGCGCACGCGGCGTGTGTGTATATATGTGTGTGTTTGAGTTTTCGAGAGAGAGAGAGAGAGAGAGAGAGTGTGTGTGTGTGTGTGTGTGTGTGTGTGTGTGTGTGTGTGTTGTGTGTGTGTGTGTGTGTGTGTGAGTTAGTGGGTGGGTGGGTGAGTGAGTGAGTGAGTGAGTGAGTGAGTGAGTGTGGTGCATGCGTGCGTGCGTGCGTGCGTGTGTGCGTGCGTGCGTGCGTGCGCGCGTGTGTGGGTGTGAATGTGCGTGTGCATGAATCAACGGGTATGCGTGAGTGTGCATCAATGAATGTGTTTCTGAGTACATGAGTGTGCATGAATGCGCAAAATGAATAAATGATTGTGTGTGGTGTGTGTATGTGTGGTGTGTGTGTGTGTGTGTGTGTGTGTGTGTGTGTGTGTGTGAGTGAGTGAGTGTGTGTGTGTTTGTGTGTAGTGTGTGCGTGCGTGCGTGCGTGCGTGCGTGTGTGTGTGTGTGTGTGCGTGCGGTGTGTGTGTGTGCATGTGTGTTTGTGCGCATAAACACACACACACCACACAACACACACACACACACACACACACACACACACTCACACCACAAATGCTCTCGTGGTTTACTCTACATGCTTGCCTGCACCGCGTGCTTGCAGTTACTGTGTTCTCTCTCTCTCTCTCTCTCTCTCCTCTCTCCTCCCCACCCAATCCCCCCCCCCCCCCCCCCCCCCACACACACACACAGTCGTTCCTTTCTACCCCTTATCCCACCCCTCCCACCACAACTCCAAACCTTTCCGCCTCGTCCATCCCTCCAGAACTGTGTGCAGGGGGTGCTAGAACTAGGACGAACTATGCTAGGACTAACTATGCCAGGACTAACTATGCCAGGACTAACTATGCTAGGACTAACTATGCTATCCCCGGACTAACTATGCCAGGACTAACTATGCTAGGACTAACTATGCCAGGGCTAACTATGCCAGGGCTAACTATGCTAGGACTAACTATGCCAGGACTAACTAAGCCAGGATTAACTATCCCAGGACTAACTATGCAGGACTAACAATGCCAGGTCTAACAATGCCAGGACTAACAATGCCAGGGCTAACTATGCCAGGGCTAACTATGCTAGGGCTAACTATGCCAGGGCTAACTATGCCTAGGACTAACTATGCTATGGACTAACTATGCTAGGACTAACTATGCCAGGACTAACAATGCCAGGGCTAACTATGCCAGGGGACTAACTATGCTAGGGCTAACTATGCCAGGGCTAACTATGCCTAGGACTAACTATGCCAGGACTAACTATGCCAGGACTAACTATGCCAGGACTATGCTAGGGACTAGCTATGCTAGGACTAGCTATGCCAGGGACTAACTATGCTAGGATAAGTATGCAAGGACTAGCTATGCCAGGACTAGCTATGCTAGGACTAACTGTGTTCGGACGAACTATGCTAGGACTAACTATGCCAAGACTAACTATGCCAGGACTAACTACGCCAGGACTAACTATGCGGGACTAACTATGCCAGGACTAACTATATATGCTAAGAGTACTATGCCAGGACTAACTATGCCGGCACTTACTAATACTAGGACTAACTATGCCAGGACTAGCTATGCTAGGACTAGTTATGCCAGGACTAACTATGCTAGGACTTATTATGCCAGGATAACTAAACTATGCCGGGACTAACTATACCAGGACTAACTATGCCAGGACTAACCATGGAAAGACTGTGACCATGTCACCATACCCTGTCACCTTCACCCTTCAACCCCCGTCACCCGCCCCCCCCCCCCCCCTCCCCCCAAACCCCAGATGACTCTCCACAACCCCACTCCACACTGACATCGACCCCATCCTCTCCACACCAACCAACAACCTTTCACCATCGCCCGCCCGCCCCCTCCACCTCCACCCTCCATCTCCCGTCAGAACGGATACGGTGCTTAGGCTCAGTGGCCCAAGCCCAATGTCACAGCCACGGCTCTGCTGTTGAAGTCCCGCCCACTATTATAAGGGCCCCCACTGTTCTCGGTTTCGGTCGGTCGGTGGAGTAAGCGCGCTCTTCGACTAGAACCCACACCCCCCTCCTTCCATCCCTCCCCTCCCTCCCTCCTACCCACCACCACCTTCACTCTCCTGAACGAGTTATTCCCCCTTTCTGCTCTAACACCACACACACCACCACCAACCATCCCTCTTTTGTGGCTATGATCGTTTAAACTTTAAATAAAAGGATTTTTTGTTGTTGTTGTTATTCAATTAAGTTATATCTACACAACAAAATGGAAAGATCAAAGAAAACAAGAACAAAGACCAACAAATGGTTGAATGAAGAAGACACCCGACATATCAAACATAACAATAAGTACGTGGTATGAGAGAGAGAGCGAGGAGAGAGAGAAGGAGAGAGAGGAGAGAGAGAGATGAGAGAGAGAGAGCACATGAGGCAAGCCAGTGTATTATGAAAAGTTTTTAACATATTTGTTGCTTGTTTGTTTGTGAAAGGAAAACACGAAACCTTAAATGAGGCAGGGAGCTGTAAACATTAATGAACCAACAAGTAGGTAACTCCTTGTTCCCATTGAAATCAAACGGCCCCTACTCCCAAAACGAATGCTTGCGCACTACACACAAACCGAATCGGCCTTCTGTCGATAAACAAATTCGGTAACCTGTTCCCATGTCCGAATCATACAGGGCCATAACTACCTTCCTCCCTAAAACAAACTCCAGAACACACGAATCTGCTACTGCCACCGTAATCCGCCTGTGGCAGATACAGTTCGTACACATCACACAGAACATGGAAGTAAACTCTCCCACCTTCCCCCCCCCCCCACNGGAGGGGGAAAAGAGAGAGATGAGAGAGAGAGGGGGAAGGGAGGGAAGAGAGAGAGAGGAAGAGAGGAGAGAAAGAGAGAAAAAGAGAGAGAGAAAAGAGAGCTTTTCAAACAAAAACCCACCACCCCGTCCCTCTTCTTGAATACAAAGACAGACGGACAGACAGACAGCAGAAGAGACAGACAGATTTCCTCCTCCCGCCCAAAAAAAGTTTACAATTGCCTTAACTTGCTCAACATCAGTCTACCAAGTGGAAATTCGAACTCGTAATTCAAGACAAAACCCTTTTCTCCCGAGTCCACCGCCCCCCACCTCCAACCCTCGGCCCAAGCCCCCCCCCCAACACACCTCCTTCCCTGCACGCTCTCCTCCGCCTCCCACCTTCCCTCCCCCCCACCCTCAACGTCCCCCTGCAAATCGTCACACACACACACACACCCACCCACACCCAACACACCAACCCACACACACACACACACACACATACACACACACCACACGCCACCCACACACACACACACACACCCACACACACACACACAAATACACACACACGACACACACACACACACCCACACACACACACACACACAACAGCGCGCACACACACACCACACCCACACCCGCTCCACGCACACACACACCCACAGCACGCACTCAACGCGCGCACACACACACACACACGCAAACACCCACACACACACGCGACGAGCTACCACCCACCCCACACAGCCACATGTCACACACACAACATCACACACACACACACCCCACCCACACACACACAACACACACAATCACACCCACACACACACAAACACACACACACACACACATACACACATCACAAACCAACACACACACACACCACACACCTACACACACGACACACACACCAACACCACCCGACTCACACGCACACACCCCACAACACACACACCCATCTCATACATTCACTCAAAATCACGACACAACAACCACCCTTATTCACTTCCCTCTGTCTGTGAGGCGGATTTTAACAGCTTATCGAGAACCGGGGGTGGTAATCACACTCTGTGTTGTTCTGGTGTTTGGAAAAAACAGGGTGGGAACTAAGTGAATAGGTGCCGGAAGGGGAGATAAACGCACTCTATCTCTTATTAGAGTTACGGGCACATTGTAAGTGAATCACTCACGAATGGACCTAAAGCGAGGAACGAGCTGGATACAAAGGCGAGCGGATGCCTGGAGAGGGAGAAAAAACATAACGGGGAGTCGGAATAATGAACGGCGAAAAAAACAGAAGCCTGTTTCGAACTCACATTGAACGGAGGGAAAGGTAGTACGGGTGAAGGAAGGGGGGGGAGGGCAGAAAAAAGGGGAGAAAGTAAGAATGGCAGTCAAAAAAAGAAAACATAACAAGACAAAGGGGCGGAGGGGATCTTTGCTGTAGACCGAAGTTTCATAACCGTCCCGAAGTAAAAGAAAAAGCGGGGGGGGAAAGGCTGTTTAGGAAAGATAACAGTCCTTCTGTTTGTGAAAGCGACTCGCGGGAGGGATTAATAGGATATTATACAAGGTGAAGAGGAGAATACAAATAAAAAGAACACCGCTGCAAAAAAAGAAATACGCGGCCAGATGACACACACCACACACACACACACCCACACACACACACCAACACAACACACACACACACCACCACACTACACAACACTCACGCACGACACGCACGCAAGGCCAAAACAGGTGGGGGGATGCACAAAACTCACACAGAACCAACCACACCAACCATCGCGTCGGGCACACTACACACACAAACACACTACACTAAACACACACGGACCGAACGATACCCACACACCCACACACACACACACCACACCACGCGTCACCACGTTCCGCGTCCACACACCACAAACACACCACACACACACACACCCAGACACCACACACAGCACACACACACACACAGCACACACACACACACAACAACCGCACACACACACCGTCTTTGCTTTTTCATCACTTAGTAAATGTTGATCAACATTAGGAATACACTATAATTGAACCAGCACACACACACACACACACACACACACACACACACACCCACACACCACACACAACACACACACACACCATCACGCAAGCACCACGCACTGCACGCACGCACGCACGCACCGCACCACACGCTACCACGCACGCAACCACGCACGCACGCTCACCACACGCACGCACTCACGCACGCAAGCAAGGCACGACACTCACGCACGGCACTCACGCACTGCACTCCGCAACGCACCCACAACACCACACACACCACGAGGCACACCACACATTATATGAAATCTGGATTACCGCTCGCGGCGTACACAGACACACCACCACACATACACGCACATCTCATCCTACACGACACGGACTACACGCACGCCACGCTGAGAGAGGAGAGATGGGAGAGTGGAGAGGAGAGAAGAGATAGAATGAGAGAGAGAAGGAGAGAGAAGCGAGAGAGAGAGAGAGAGAGTTTTCTACCAATTAAGGTTTAATATAATGTGTTCCAAATTTTTAGCTTACTGCATTTGCCAGTGGATGCACATTCAAAAAGTTAACATGCTAGCAAATACATCTATTCAAAACAAATTAAAATTTAGATACAAACAGAGGAACATATTGCATATATAAAATTAAACCATGCAGATGTTTTGACTAGAATGGTTAGCATACAGACCATAATGGATACTGTTTGTTTAACCCGTATTGTCCTTTTTTTCTTTTTTTTTTCTTTTTAAACAAGTTGTACTAATAGATTCAGAAGGTGTAAGAAGAAGAAGTGTAAATGAACTTTTTTTGTACATATTATAGCCTGATTTCATGATGTCAATATTTTGCCAAACGTAATGATGTGAAAAACATCCCTGTCAGCATGATTTTTCTTAGTACAACATCCACCGTCTCTCGCTATAGTCATGGCATTAAACTGTTTTTCAGTGCTCTCTCCCTCTCCTACCCGCTTCTCCTTTCGTTCCCGCTCTCTCCTCTCTCAACCCTCTCCTCCCCTCCCTCCTCTCCTCTCATCCTCCTCTCACCAATCTCTCCTCTCTCTCCTCGCTCCCTCTCTCTCCTCTCTCCTCGGTTTTTGTTTTGGTTGTCTGTTTGGATTTAAGAGGTTTGCATGAATATGTGTATTCAAATTGTTTGGGAAGAATTTCTTCCTGTCTTTTACTTCTTTAGGTACATACTTGTCCTTCCCTCGTTAACTTTTGTTTTTTTTGTTTTTTCCTTTTTTTTTTTTTCATCTTTTTCCCCCCCCCTGTATAATGTATGAATGCAAAAAAACATGCTCGCATCTTGGACTTTTCCGGCTCTTTTGAACATGATACACAACCTCACGCCAGCAGAGCAAACACGCAATAGGGTAGATGGACCTTGAACACATTATAAACCTGAAACATGATGTCACAAACAGAAGGCATTACAGAGAAGCCATAGACGCGGGGAAGGGAAGAACGACGGTGATGGGGGTCGGGGGGGGGGGGGGGGGGGGAGGGGAGGGGGGGGGTGGGGGGGGGGAGACGTAGAAGAGGGATGGCGGCAGCAGAAAAGGTAGCATAGTGGAACGTTTTTCCCCGACATTAACAAATCGATAGAAACGCAACCATATAAACACAGAGAGAGATGAGAGAGAGAGAGAGAGAGAGAAGAGAGATAGGGGCGGAGAGAGATAAGAGAAGGGAAGATTAAGAAGATAGAGAGAAGATGAGAGAGAGATGGAGAGGAGAGTATGAGATAAGAGGAAGGAGAGAGAGATTATAACATCAGACTATTTCTCAGATCGCGACAGCTCTTAGACAGACTTTGTACAGACTTGCTCCTCTCTTGTTTTCAGACTCTAAAACAGGCTAGAGCTCAGCACGCCCAGCGGAGAAGTGAGGAGTCAGCGCCCAGAGTCTAAATGGTTAAATGACAAGCCACTTTTCTGCCCGCCACTTCTTTCTGAGGTATAAAACTACGCTGCAACTTCCACTCTGTCTGAGAACCATTCATACCCTAGCCTGTCTCGGAAACCACCCCTTCACCTTTCTCCAACACGACAGTTGACAACAGGGGACAAGAGACAAAGCAATGCACACACCGAATGCATGTGGCTGAAGCACGGTCGCACTAGTGGCTGAAAAAAATAACAATTAGTCCGTAGTTCGTAGAAATTCTTTGAACGAAAGAGAAGAGAGATAAGATGAGATAAGATAGAGAGAGAGCGAGAGAAGAGAGAAGAGAGGTAAGAGAGAGAGGACCGAGACAGAGACAGACAGACGACAGACCGACAGACCGCGGACATAGAGAGAGAGAGTGGTCGTCTCTTAGTTTGATGGCTTCGCCTTCTTATTCCTTTTGCTTCCTCTCTTATCGCTCTATCCGAGAAGAGAGTGACATACAGACCAGACTAGACAGACGACAGACAGACAGACAGACAGACCTACAGAAAAAAGTTGTTTCCTCACGTCACTATGCTGAAGGATGGTCATGTCGTTTTCCTTTTTCCTTTTTTCCCTTTTCTTTTTTAATTGAAGAAAAACACACAACAAACAACAACAACAACAACACACAACACAACAACAACATGTTGGGAAAGGACAGGAGTGTGAAGCGAACGAGTGCTGTGACCCAGTGTGGAAGAGATTGACCACGTCTGGAAGAAAACAAGCCAACACGTGGCTCCACTGTAGATGAGAAACTGGAAACCTGCGGTTGGCGCCGCCTAAGTGACAGCTGTCACTAATTAGCACGTGCTCTCGCTCGTACGGTGACGTAAGCCAAGACAGCTACTCGCATATGTGGGTCCACTGCAAGTGAACCTCTTCAAAATTTCAAAGTAAGGTTTTCTTTGGGTGTTGAGTGGATGCACAGCCACACCCAACCCCCCCCCCTTCCCATTCCACCCCAACCCCCTGGCCCCCCAATGGTCACCCCCCCCCCCAAGCCTCCCCCAGCCTCCCGCACACCTCTTCTTCTTCTTCCAACTTCTTCATGAGCTTCTTTCTACTTTTTCTTCACTTCTTTACCCTCTTCAGCCTTTCCCAAGTGAAATCACCTTTTTTTTCATATCTTCACAAAAATCCCTCTCACCTCCGACTCCTCAACACACCTTCACCACAGAGGTCCCTGCTCCTCCTCCCCTCCCCCTTGACACCTCCCCCCCCCCACGTTATTATCCACTCCCCCTCTGTCCCTGTCATAGTGAAATCCTTTTTTCTATTCATCTCTTCATCATCTCACCATCCCTGCTACCACCACCGTCACCAAGAGGCTGCCCCAGGTGGCTGGACTGAATCGATTATTTTGCCCCTTTGTAAGAAAGGAAATACCAGTAATATCCGGGGAATTATCGTGGTATAAGTTTGTGTGATACAAGTAGTAAAGTATGTGGTATAATATTAACAACGCTTACAGGCCTGGGTAGCAGAAACCTAATATGACTGGAGAATATCAGGCTGGGTTTAAAGCTGCTTACTCTACTATAGATTATTTGTGTTTACAACCGCTGGTATGCGATCAAAAACAACTTTGTAAAATTCGAAAAACTTTACGTTGCCTTTATCAATTTTGAGAAATGTTCTGATACTATTAATGGAAATTTACTCTAACCTGTTTTGCTGAAAATGGAACTAAAGGAAAACTTTTTCGTTGTGTTAAAAGTATGCATATCATGTGAAGGCTAGTATTAGAAGTGGCGCTACTGTTACGAATCAGTTATCTTGCTCGTCTGGGTGAAGCAGGGAGACATCTGTAGTCCAATTTCTTTTTTTTCATTATTTTATCAATGAATTGGCTGTAGAGATCATCAATAACGGCAGACATGGTGTCAGTTTTCTGTTCGGTTCGCTTGAATTGTTTATCCTGTTACTGGGTGGACGATGTTGTCCTTTTCCGAGACTAGCGTTGGTTTGCAAACACGAACAGTTAACAGAGAGCATCCACTTCACTTTGTTTAAGGTGAATATGGATAAGAGTAATATAGTGTTTGCTTTCAGAAAAAAGGTGTGGTTTTCTGGGAGAGAGAGAGAGAGAGAGAGAGAGAGAGAGAGAGGAGAGAGAGAGAGAGAGAGAGAGAGAGAGAGACAGATGTGTATATGATGGCAATATGATGCCTGTGGTGAATGCGTATAAGTACCTAGGGTTTGTTTTTTCAACAAGATTAAGTTTTACGGTGGCATGTAGGGATATTGCTAGCAAGGCAAAAAGGGCACTTTTTTTGAGTTTAATGCAGAGGTTTACGTCCGTACACTAATTATTCTGTTGATGTTTTTTTTTTTTCTAAACCGTTTTGATGCTCAGATACAGCCAATAACACAGTACGGTTCTGAACGATGGGGGATGGAAAAAGCTGCACAGTACTGTGAAAAATGTCCACTTGTTTGCCGTTAAGAATTTTTGTCTGTTGATATGCGAACACAAAATGATCTTGTGTATAATGAATTAGGCAGATTTCCAATCACTATTAACTCTAATGTCGATGCATTCGCTACTGGTTAAAGTTACTACAAATGGATGACCACAGGCTACCAAAGAAAGCGTATTTAATGCTGTTATATTTAGGTCAGAGAGGCAAAAGAACTGGGTGACAAATGTACGATTGTGTCTGTTTCTGTATGGCTTTTTGGATATGTATGGTTGAACCACGATGTCGGAGGTGAAAAATGAATTTTTTAGTTTGTTCAAGCAGCGACTTAATGATTGTAGATGGCAAACCTGGCAAGATCATGTGGACAACAGTGAGCGATATTCAATGTATAGATGTGTTCTGTGATTATATGCACTGCACTCCAAAATACTTACAATTAGATTTGGAGAGACACTTAAAACGTATAATGTCATTGTTTTCGTTTTGGTGTATCAGACCTTGCTGTTCATTACTATAGATACAGGAATCCTTCAGCTAATGATTTGTTACGTCCATTCCGTAAGAATACCGAGAAAACGAAGTTCATTTTGTAGTATGTTGTCCATTTTACGATAGATTAAGAAAACAGTTGATCGCTCCGCAATATTACTGAATAGCAAGTGCTTTTTCCATCTTAATCTATTGCTATCCTCAGTTCGTGCAAAATCTGTGACAAACCTCTGCATTTACTTGTACAAAGCTTTTAAATCAAGAGGTATTGCAATTTCCTAAATTTTTTAGATTCATATCAAGATGAATGTAGATGTCTTTATAAATTTTGTATAGTTGGTCTTCTTTATGTTTTCTTTCTATCTGCCGAAATTTTTGAAGTTCTTGAGAAGTGGTTGTTTTGTTTCTCTGTCATCCCTCCCCCTCCCCCCCCCCCCCCCCCCCCTTTCTAAGGGGCTTGGCCCTACTGGAATAAAATGTCATTCTCATTGTCTGCCTTCCTGTCTGTGTGACCTGTCTCTCTCTCTCTCTCTCTCTCTCTCTCTCTCTCTCTCTCTCTCTCTCTCTCTCTCTCTCTCTCAACAGAGAGTTAGGTGAGTCAGTTAAATGGAGAAAATTTCTTACTTGTGGTGAAGTGCTGACATTGGGGTGAAGTTAAATGCAGTTGAACCAGACATACAACTTTACAGTCCCTGAAGGCCTTCAACATCAGCCACACAACATGGGAGCAGACTGCCCAGGACAGAGACGGGTGGCGATCAGTTGTCCGCAAAGGTGCAGAGACCTGTGAAAGCAACAGAATTGCTGCAGCTGAGCAGCGCAGGATGATCAGGAAGACCAGTGTCAACAGATCTCCACTGCCGCCACCATCCCCTGTCCGTACTGTGATAGGTCTTTTTCCGGGCGCAGATCGGCCTGACCAGCCATCTACGCACTCTCACCCCGATAGATGGTCTTCGTCGTCTCGACGGACACAAAAAAAAACACGAGGACAAACAAATCACGAGGCTGATCAGTTCAGTTCATTGGTTTATTAAATGTTTTTTCATCGCCAGATGATATTAGACACTTATAACAAAAACAACACAAACAAACAAACAAAAACCCCCTCCACACTCAACTTATCATCCATGTTAGTACTCTCAAACCCACATCTGATATATGCATATTTACATGAGTGGAAATACCCTAGTGGTGCACAAAATTGTTGATCTTTATAAAAAAAAAAAAAAAAAATCTGCAACCTGTGACTGCAAAATTACCTGGCAATTTCAGCAACATATAAGCCATACGAGACAGTACTGACATTATCAAAGTTATTCATCTCAATACCTTTCTCCTGATAGAGCGAGGTCAACACTGGGCATTCAAACAAAAGATGACGCACAGAAATTTTTCTCTGCAGACACCAGTAATACCATGAATGTATTTAGCGTTCCAAGTATTCAGCCTTAATTTAGGAATTAATCTAACAAATGTGTCTTGGGCACGATCAGAAAGTAGCCCTTTTTGTCTAAAATTCTCACTACGCGTTTCGACCTCTTAGGTCTTCTTCCGACAAGGGAGAAAAGAGGGGTACAGAGGAGGGCATTAACTAATGACTCATAGACGTCGATGAATAAAACCTGCTCAAGAGGGAGGCTACTCTTGTGAATCCCCATCCTCTCCCCCTCCACCCTACCCCCCCATCGCCTGTCTGTCCTGCTTTTTTTTTTTCCCCTCACCCAGTCCAACACCCTGGCCACAGAACACTTCACGCTCCTCCAAGCGACGTTTCCCAGGAGATTCCAGATCTCGACAGCCACCGCCAAGTTCAGACATCACCATGCCAGTCTCCATTGCTCCACCATCTCCACCCTTACTCTCCCTGCCCTCCTCCCTCTACTTCCCCCTAACTTCCCTTCAGTCAGATCACCATGCCCCAGTCCCTCCTCTCGGTCCTCCCCAGCCACCATCCACCGTCCTTACTCATCTCACGATGCCAGCCTGACCAGGCCAGCCCCCCTCCCACATCCATTCAGATTTCTGCTCCATCTCTATCCATCCTCACCCCCTCCCCCCCCCCCCCCCTTTCATAGCCCGATCCCCACCCTACTTCTCTCTCAATCGCCCTTGAAAAGTAGCACTCGGAAATGTTCTCTCTCTCTCTCTCTCTCTCTCTCTCTCTCTCTCTCTCTCTCTCTCTCTCTCCCTCTCTCTCTCTCTCTCTCTCTCTCTGGCATTTCCCTTATTTTGAAGTAATCCCACTTCCATGACATGGGCATATGGCCTAGTTCATTAAATGTTCTGAGTTCTGAGTTCTCTCTCTCTCTCTCTCTCTCTCTCTCTCTCTCTCTCTCCTCTCTCTCTCTCTCTCTCTCTCTCGTCTCTCTCTCTCTTCTCTCTCTCCGCATCTCTCTCTCTCTCTCTCTCTCTCTCTCTCTCGTCAGCACCCTGGCCCCTCGCTATGTCCAACATTCCACATGAAGACTGCCTGCTTGAGCCCATTGGTTAGGAAGGAATGTGTAAAAAAGATGCAGTCCTCATTAACCCATTATGTGAGAGTGCATAAATTTATACATGCACACACCCTCACACACACACACACACACACACACACACACACACACACACACACACACACACACACACACACACACACACACACACACACACACACACACACACACACACACACACACACATATATATATATATATATATATATATATATATATAAACACATAATACAAAGATGAAACAACAACACTCATTTAATTATTCCAACTATTTCGGCCTGTAACCTCACGGGGACTTAATGACAAGAGAGATCGAGAGAGAGAGAGGAGAGAGAGAGAGAGAGAGAGAGAGAGAGAGAGAGAGAGAGAGAGAGAGGAGAGACAGACAGACAGACAGACAGACAGACAGACAGACAGACAGACAGATGTAGTCGTCTACATCAGACGGGGCCTCAGTCAGTCCCTGCAGACCTCATCGGTGACGTGGCGGAGATGTTAAAGAGATGAACAGGAAATGTCAACCCAGGACGACGCACTGACTTCGAGCTAAGCCTGCGAGGTGCAGTGGGGGGGGGGGGGGGGGGGGGGGGGGGGGGGGGGGGGGGGGAGGGGGGGAGGAGAGAACAGGAGGAGGGGAGGGGGAGGGCCCCCCCCCCCCCCCCCACGAACAGAAAGACCAAAGTTAATCTCATGTAATCAAAACCAACGTATATCTGAGTGAACCTCACCTACCCCTTCGGCTCTACAAGATGAAGAGGGGAAGGGGAGGTACCGAGGCTTAGTGGAAATGGAAGAGCAGAACGGGCGTGGTGGAGGTGGGTTGGGGGAAGGGGGGTGGGGGGGGGAGGTGTAACAGGCACCTCGTTCACATCGTTCTCCACACCAGCACGCAGAAACATCTGTGTCGTCAACATCATCAATCACTACCGGCACTTTCAGCCTGTAAACAGTCGCACATTCACCTTCTCTCTGCCAGTGTAGGTAATTAAGTGAGAACATCTAGTAGAATCAGTCCAGATAAACACGTTCCATCTGTTTGTCCGGAAAGAATAAACTGAAGCCCTTTTCCTTCAACCTTGCTCTGTCTGTTCTTTACTCAGTGCCATGCAAAACATACCTTGTTCTATTCCGACCAGCTTGTGCCCCAAACTAACAGGTGCGACGTGTTTATAAATACGAGATTTCGATGATAGCAGGGGAGTAATGTTTTGTGGGTGGAGAGAGAGAGAGAGAGAGAGAGAGAGAGAGAGAGAGAGAGAGAGAGAGAGAGAGAGAGAGAGAGAGAGAGCTCTGAACTCTGAACTCTGATTTTCGAAATGCGCCTAGCGAATGACTGATCGATCTCACACGAAATAAATGAACACGAAAAAGTAGGACAGTCAGATCAATGAAGTAAATTCATACTCGTTGCTGAAGTACTTGACGTTGGGGTTAATTGAAATGCTACTGATCCATAAAATTTCCGCACAGATTATACAGCCAGCTAATTTTTACAGTCGAGCTGTTTGAATGGGAAAGGCACAGGAGTGCGGTGCAAAACAAACACTCCGACCTGTGTGACGAGAGTGGACACAGTCTGGAAGAAAACACCAGACACAGGGCACCACTGGAGCTGAGAAACTGGGGGTGAAGGAGCCACTGCGTAAGAGACATCTGTCTCTAATTAGCGCAGGCTCGTCATATCCCGTAGCTTCCCCATCACCCAACAAAACAGAGCGGCCCCTTTTACCCCACATCGCATGGCCGCTCTCTCTCTCTCTCTCTCTCTCCTCTCTCTCTATCTCATCTCACTGTCTCTTCCTCTCTCTCTCTCCCCCTCCTCTCTTGTCTCTTTCACTCTCTCGTTTCCTCTCTCTCGTCCTCTCTCGTCCCTCTCTCTTCTCTCGTCCATCTCTCGTTCCCACCCTCCGCATCGCTCTCTCTCACTCCTCTCCTCCTCCTCCTCCTCTCCCGGCTCTCTTTCTCTCTCCCGTCCTCCCCCCATCTCCTCACATCCGTACGCGCTCCTCTCTCCTCCCTCCATCTCCTCTACCCCTCTGCTCCTCCTCCCTCTCCTCTCTCCTCCACCATCACTCTTCTCTCCTCTCGCATCCTCGCAATCCCCCCATCCCTCTCCTCTCTCTCCCTCCCCTCCTCGTCTCTCCTCTCTCTCTCATCTCCCCGTCACGCCTCTCTATCCCTCTCCCTCTCTCCTCTCTCTCAATCTCGGTCTCCTTCCTCGCACCTCCTCTCTCTCTCCTCGTCCTCTCCCCACTCCTCCCTCTCGCCCTCCTCACTCCTCCCCCTCGTCTCTCCTTCCCTCTCTCCCACTCCCCCTCCTCCTCCTCTCTTTCTCTCCTCTCTCCCTCGCTTCCTCTCCTCCTCTCGTCCTCTCTCCCTCTCCTCTCCGCTCACTCCCCGTCCTCTCTCGTCCCTTCTCTCCTTCAAACTCTCTCCTCTCTGTCCTCTCTATCCTCCTGTTCCGCGTCCTCAGTCTGACTCCTCCGTCCTGCTTCTCTCACCCTCCCCTCTCTCCTCCCTCCCTCACTCCTCCTTCTCCCTCTCCTCCTCCTCATCTCTCCTCACCACTCCGTCCTCCTCCTCCCCGCTGGCCGGCTTCTCTGTATACATTTTTCTTCCTCACTTTGTCAATAGAGTAATTATCTATACTACATATATGACCCATCAATCGTCAGCACACTAGCAATCACCGTCAGCTCCTCTCTCCGACATAGGCCCAGACTCCATCCTCTCTCCCCTGTGTGTGTAAAATCTGAGTGTTGTGTGTGTCGCGTGTGTGTGGGTTATGTGTGTGCACGTGCGTGCGTGCGTCCTTTCGTTGCATGCATTCGTGGGTGCATGCTGTGTGTGTGCGTGTGTGTGTGTGTGTGTGTCGTGTGTGTGTCTGTGTGTGGTGCTGTTCCAATTTTTTTTTGTAAACGTTTCAAACAATTTATCATTTTATCGTTAATTCTATCATTGTTCGATCATCTCTCATCATCATACATCATCAGCATCATCATCGCTCCTTTTTAATACAGTTTAGTGTTAGTACCATTCATTTAAAGTGGAAGTATCAGTATTATTAGTTAAGTGCGTTGTCGTAGTACTTAATATTTTTTGTTCTCTTTATTCAAATGCAGAATTATCCTTCTCAAGACAGGCATGTACTGTTGTGAGTCCTGTACCCCCTCCACTTTCCACCCTTCCCCCATCGCCCTCTGTCCTGTCTGTTTTTCCCCTCACCCTGCCCAACACCCTGGCCACACAACGATTCACGCTCCTCAAGCGATCCAACGTTTCCATGAGATCCAGATCTCGACAGCCACCAGAAGTTTCAGACATCACCATGCCAATCTCCATTACTCCACACCGATCTCATCTCCCCCACTCCCCCTCCAACTCCCTCCCCCCCTTACTCTCCTCCACCTCCCCCATCTCCCCTTTCCCCTCCCCCCACCCCTCTACCTCCCTTCAGGATTTCAGTCATTGTCCACCATACCCATGTTCCCTCCCCCTTTCCATCCTTCCCTTTCCAGCCCCCCCCCCCATCCGGGTGGGGTCCCCCTCCCCGTCCCGACTTCCCTATCGACTCCACCCTGTCCATTCAGATTTCTGCAGTTTCCATCCACGATCCTTTCCAGCCCCCTCCCCCCTTAAGGCCCTTCGCCCCACCCCTCCACCATCGCCTTTTCCCCGCCCGTCTCGATTTCCCTTCCACTTCCATTGCGCCCAACAAAGGCAATGCGATCATGTGAAATGCCCAATTCTCTTCTCTCTCACTCTTCCCCCATCCTCTCTCCGTTCTCTCTGTCATCTCGGTTCTCTCGCCTTCTCTCTCTATCGTCAGCACCCTGGCCTCTTGCTCTGACCAGTTTCATCTACAGGTCTCCAGGCACCAGAAGCATCAGGCAGCAGCAGCAGCAGCCCAGCAGCAGTACATCAGCCGTTCACAGGGGTGATTTCATCTCCTGATGGTTGGAGCCTTTGTCCGGTGGACATGTCCTGTAGGTTGATCTCTCAACACTGTGGAGTGGGCCGACTGGGGCCCTGCACTACAAACGGGTCTCTCAGTCTGTTGGAAAATGTCAGGTAGGGAGACACTTTGGGCACGAGTCAGTGGCAGCCTAAAGTCTCAGCCTTGATTTGTTACGGCAGGGGTGCACGCGCGCGCGCACCCTCCCCCCCCCACCCCCCCCCCCACACCACACACACACACTCGCACACACACAGACACAGACCATCTGTCACATCGCGCGCGCGCGGACACACACACACACACACCACTTAACACACAGCACACACCACACACACACAGACACACACACACACACACACACAAACCCCACACACACACACACACCCACACACTTACAACACGTACACACGCACTCACGCACACACACACACACACACCACACACACACACACACACAACACACACACACACTCACACACACACACACACACGCACACACCACACACACTTACAGCGAGAGACAGACAGACAGACAGACGTAGGTCGTCAGCAACAGGCCGGGCCTAGAACAGTGTCCCTGCAGCCCTGATCGGTGGCGTTGGTGAAAATGGGCAGAAGATAAACAGAGATGTCAACAGAGGACGACGACGAGCAGACTGCGAAACAAAGCCTTCAATGCACAAAAGCCCCGAGCGAGGGAGAGAGTGGGGGATGGGGAGGAAATGGAGAGAGAGGTGTGGGAGGCGGGAGAGGGGGGGGGGGAGGTATCCAGAGCAGGCAGACTAAGATGAATCTCATGTTATCCAAACAAGACATACCTAAGTGAACCTCACCTGCCTCATTTGGTTCTACGAGATGAACATGGGGAAGGGGAGGTACAGCAAATCGTGGGCAGCGGAAGAGGGACTAGGGGTATTGTGGAGGTAAGTAGGAAGGGAGGGGGAAAGGAGGGGGGGGGGGGGGGGGCTGCAAGGCTTCTAGTGCCCCATCGTTCTTCTCCATCCATATCAGCCCACGCAGAGCCCTGTGACTTTGATACCAATCGCTGCTGACACTTCAGCCATGAAACAATCACCGATCGCCTTCCATGCCACGGTAGGGGAGGTAATTGATAACATCCCCACACAATCGGTCAAGAGAAAAATGGTCTATCTATTTGGCTGGTGAGTGTAAACTGAAGCTTTTCTGTCGTTTGATAAACTGTTCTTCCTCAGCACCATACAAAACAGACTTTCTTTAAAATCAGTAATCATACAAAACAGACTTTTTTTTTAATCAGACTATCAGTACCATACAAAACAGACTTTGTTTTAATCAGACTATCAGTATCATACAAAACAGACTTTGTTTTAATCAGACTATCAGTACCATACAAAACAGACTTTGTTTTAATCAGACTATCAGTACCCATACAAAACAGACTTTGTTTTAATCAGACTATCAGTATCATACAAAACAGACTGTTTTAATCAGACTATCAGTACCATACAAAACAGACTGTTTTAATCAGACTATCAGTACCATACAAAACAGACTTTGTTTTAATCAGACTATCAGTACCATACAAAAACAGACTTTGCTTTTAATCAGACTATCAGTACCATACAAAACAGACTTTGCTTTAATCAGACTATCAGTATCATACAAAACAGACTTGTTTTAATCAGACTATCAGTACCATACAAAACAGACTTTGTTTTAATCAGACTATCAGTACCATACAAAACAGACTGTTTTAATCAGACTATCAGTACCATACAAAACAGACTGTTTTAATCAGACTATCAGTATCATACAAAACAGACTGTTTTAATCAGACCACTTGGGTGCCTCAAACTGACAAGTGTGACTTGTTGACAAACGCACGACTTCTGCTATAGAATGGAAGCAGTGTTCTGTTGGTGGAAAGAGAGAGAGAGAGAGAGAGAGAGAGAGAGAGAGAGAGAGAGAGAGAGAGAGAGAGAGAGAGAGAGAGAACACACACACACACACACAGAGACGAGAGACGAGACCGAGAGAGAGAGAAGAGAGAGAGAGATAGGAGAGAAAGGGGAGAGAGAGAGAGAGACAGAGGGGGGGAGAGAGACAGAGAGAGAAGGGGGGGAGAGAGAGAGAGACCGAGAGAGGAGAGAGAGAGAGTAGAGAGAGAGAGAGAGAGAGAGAGAGATGAGAGAGAGAGAGAGAGAGAGAGAATGGATACGCTGGAAGGGAAGAAACGGGGTCTGTTTATTCCTGTACTAAACGTACCAGGGAATGACCACTAACCCCGTTGCCAGTCAGGTGTAAAGAAAAAAGAAGCATTCAAGTCTGACCAGCACAGGCGTGGGGCTGACAGGTGTGCCGTATTTACAAACCGCACGATTTCATTTCAGCAATAGGATGGAAGCATGGCCCATGCTGGCTCCTCCAACAGAGAACTGCTGTAGTCTCCTGCAGTGGATCCCTTCTCACTGTGGCATTGGAGGGAACGGGGAGGCAGGCCGTCTGTCCAACATCGGCAGCAGGCAGGAACAGTCTGGGTACCCGATGTCCTCAAGTGAAGCAAAAACCATCCTGAGGAAACAACTTCAGAAGAGCGTGGCACCAACGCCTGGATATATTGGGCCGAAGAGGACAGCATCCACCAAACTTGACAGAGCAGCTCAAGTTACCATCTTCAAACTGCGAACAGCTCATCTCCCATCTCTCAAGTTTCAAACTCTCATACCGACCAATGCCCTTGTGGTACAGGCTCCCGAACCCCCCCACCCACATCTTACAGCCCTGCCCCTCCTTTCAAGCCTTGAGACGCCAGACGTGGGGTCGCTGTGGGCGGACTGTGGACTTCGCCTTACTAACTGGATTGAGGATCTAGCATGGCCGGGAATGCAAAAGAAAGAAAGAAAGAAAGGAAGGAAGGAAGGAAGGAAGGAAGGAAGAAAGAAAGAACAGAAGCAGCATATTCTGTTGGGTCCCTGGCCCTGTTTCCCTCCTGTATCTCTAAAAGCTTATCTGACTGATCATGAAATAAAGGTATTTCCAGACCGGCCATCAAGTGTCCCATACTGACAAGTACACAGTATGGATTTGGCATCAAAGTGAGATGACTGTCAGCGGAAATGAAAAAAGATTAAACAAGCAAACAAATGTAAGATAATGTACTGACAAACCAAAGAATCAGCAAATCACGAAACAATAGCACAAACATGTGCAAGATCAGGTGGTTACTACCTGGAAGGAGAAACCTCAATTGTGTGATTGCAGGTGGAAAACAAAACGAATTGCCCCCCCTTCCCTCGTCCTTTTTTTTCGCAAAGAAATAGGAATTATTTACGTACTCCATGCAGAAAATACGTTCATTTTTGGTTGTTGAAAAGTACATTTAACAGCATTTTTCAAACATGTCGGCAAACCGTGACAAGACCTTCTATCTAGCCTTCCTACATGCCGGCCCTGGTCAGGAAACAGAATAGCGTCTGCTGTGATAAAAAAAAAAATCAGAGTGTCCTATATTGACCAGTATTCATTAAAACAGTCAGAGATATAGATGTCCTACCTGTTGTGATCTTTGAATTTCTATATGAGATCAACATTTTTCGTCTGATCTAAGATTTTTTGGTAACATTTCCGGTGTGTTTTTTAGAAGGTGTATTTTAAAGGGCTGTGTGATTTTTTTAATGACTTGTGAGTTGACTTCAACACGGTGACAGCCCTGATATGGCCCTTTGCGGTCGGCTCGGCTATAAGCAACGTTACCTTACCTCACCTCATGTATTAAAACAGGCGGAACAATATGATAGAAACTTCTTCAGCGTTCCAGTATCTGGTAGCGTGTGAAACTCGTTTTACCCTGTTGGGATACTCACACTATACTCAAGAGTATAGTCAGTTCACTCCGACTTCGTTGAGTGCAGAAATTTGTGGGAAGAGGTTGTGGAAAAAGATAGATAAAAGATGGTGACAGAAAGGACAGTAGACGACAGTACAGCAAAGATTAGACAGAGATACTGAGAGCGAAATGGAAAAGGGACGTCACTACTAGCACAGAATGTCCAGAAGGAGGGGGAACTATTTGTACAAAAGACACCCCCCCCCCCCCCCACCCCGGTATCCCCACGGGGGAGGTAGAAACAACTTGCTGCTGACTCTGTTGTTCACCATCATGAAAATGGGAGACTGGTCCTCTTCAATCCCGCAAAAAGCTCATCTGGCTAATTATGAAATAAACGGTTTTCAGTCTGATCGGTATACGTCCCATGCTGACAAGGGAGGCTGGTGAAAACAAAATACTTCTTTAAAAAATAAAGAGAGAAAAGAAGTCTCCATATTAAATAGTAGTATTTTTTCGTCGTGGCTTAGTCAAATTCTTCTTCCACCAAGACAGTCATGGTACCCAAGTCTGACAGGTATTTGCCTCAATCAAACACGTATACGAACACAAGGTCAGTAATATATAGGAGATTTGTTTTTCATTTCTGACCCTGTTCCTTTTCGTTACAATGAAAGATTTTGGTGACAGAGGAACCTGTGCCTAAACGGTGAGATTGATATCCAGTGCACTTGACGTTCATCAGGACAAAGTTCGTTTTCAGACCGAGGTCTCTAATGAACCCTCCTTCCAACTCCACCCCCCCCCCCCCTCCTTCCCCCCCCCCTCCCGGCATTTATTCAATAAGGTTTTGATTTGTCCAGTGTTGTGTGGGCCGAAGCATAGCTGCGTATAATTTATTTTGCAATCATATGTCATCCAGACGAGAGACAAAAGAAAATTAGCTTGGACAGGGCGACACATTGTCTGTATTCATAAACATGTAAATTTGTTCTTCAAGGTCTTTGCGGTGCTAAAACATTAAAGAAAATAGAAAAAAAAACACCACTATCACCACAAACACAAAAAACAAGGACATACCGATTACAATAATGTTCAATGACTTGGCTGCCCTGGGTGAAAATCAACGTAAATCTTCAGTCTACGATGAAGGCAGTCTTCCTAACAAGCACGGTGAAGTCGGCTCGAATGAGCTCCCCTTGTTCGGCCATATTGGATTGCTAATACAAATTATCAGACCAAGTGCAATTTTACCGACACTTGTATAACCAGTCTGAACACTGCTTAGTTGTTGTTTTTTTTGTTTTTTGTTTTTTGTTTTTTTTTTTTTTTTTTTTTTACGAAAGCTAGACGTTGGTTTTTCAACGTCTAGAACTATACTGTTATTATTGTTGTTGTTGTTGGTGGTGGTGGTGGTGGTGGTGGTGTTGTCATGAATACTTATATCATGCCATTTTTGAAAATGTGTTTTATAAACACACACACACACACACACACACACACACACACACACACACACACACACACACACACACACACACACACGCAAGCGCACGCACGCACGCACGCACGCACGCACGCACGCACGCACGCACACACACACACACACTGCAGGCACGCGCGCACGCACGCTCGTGTACGCATTACACATTACTGAACGTACTGTCTCTGTTGTGAACCAAGTAAAGAATATTTCATTGAGCACCGGAACCTCAGATAGCAAAGATGGAGGCAAGTTGACTGCGTTCATGTGAACTAAGGCGAATTTTACGTATGTGACCTTTGCCCAAAAAACAGCTAGACAATGAAGCAGGCTTACAAACTGATCAAGCTATATAAGCTTTAATCTCTAGCAGTACACTAGACATTGCTGGTCTCTTTGGTACCGACACAAAGTGGACCGTAGCGAACTGATCGAAAAGAGTTTATTTCTAGTCTTCCAAAGTTATTTTGACGACAAATATTCTTTTACAGAAAAAAATAGTATCATCTGAATGTAAACCTGTGTAAAATAAATGTCAGGTCATTTTTTTTTCCAATGCCAGAACATGGACACTTATGGGATGATTATGCTTGCGAGAATCGTCTCTTCCATTGTAGATTATTGAAAACAAATAAGCTAACTTTAGTTTAAAGTCGTTTTTGGTGTAGGTTTACTGTGTGCAAAATGAATATTCACTGACTCATCATATTCCTTGAATGCCAATACCTTGCATCATACTGTACGTGAGTTGTTAGTATCAAGTCACCACGAGGCTGCCAGCCAACAGAGACACTGCACTGCTGCCGAGTCACTCGGTTCAGTGATGTTCGGGGCTGCCTGCTGTGATTTTAACGTGCACATGACATCACCGACTTCGACCCATACTGACGACAATGATGGCTTAGTCTCGGTGCCAGCGTCATGGAGCGTACCCCCTCTGGAACAGGCCTCTACCATGTTTTGTCCAAAGACCTCTGGAGCAGTGCCCACCATGTCTGTCCAAAGACCCCTGGAGCAGTGCACAACATGTCTGTCCAAAGACCTCTGGAGCAGGGCACAACATGTCTGTCCAAAGACCTCTGGAGCAGTGCCCACCATGTCTGTCCAAAGACCTCTGGAGCAGGGCACAACATGTCTGCCCAAAGACCTCTGGAGGAGGGCACCACCATGTCTGTCCAAAGACCCTCTGGAGCAGGGTACAACATGTCTGTCCAAAGACCTCTGGAGCAGGCACACAATGTCTGCCCAAAGACCTCTGGAGGAGGGCACCACCATGTCTGTCCAAAGACCTCTGGAGCAGGGCACAACATGTCTCCCATAGACGTCTGGAGCAGGGCACAACATGTCTGTCTAAAGACCTCTGGAGCAGGGCACAACATGTCTGCCCATGGACCTCTGGAGCAGGGCATCGCCATGTTTGTCCAAAGACCTCTGGAGGAGGGCACAACATGTCTGCCCATAGACGTCTGGAGCAGGGCACAACATGTCTGTCCAAAGACCTCTGAAGGAGGGCACAACATGTCTGCCCAAAGACCTCTGGAGCAGGGCACAACATGTCTCCCCATAGACGTCTGGAGCAGGGCACAACATGTCTGTCTAAAGACCTCTGGAGCAGGGCACAACATGTCTGCCCATGGACCTCTGGAGCAGGGCATCGCCATGTTTGTCCAAAGACCTCTGGAGGAGGGCACAACATGTCTGCCCATAGACGTCTGGAGCAGGGCACAACATGTCTGTCCAAAGACCTCTGGAGGAGGGCACAACATGTCTGCCCAAAGACCTCTGAAGCATGGCACCACCATGCTGTCCAAAGATCTCTGGAGCAGTGCCCACCATGTTTGTCCAAAGACCTCTGGAGCAGGGCACCAGCATGTCTGTCAAAGACCTCTGGAGCAGGGGCACCACCATGTCTGTCCAAAGACCTCTGGAGCAGGGGCACCACCATGTCTGTCCAAAGACCTCTGGAGCAGGGCACCACCATGTTTGTCCAAAGACCTCTGGAGCAGGGCACCACCATATTTGTCCAAAGACCTCTGGAGCAGGGCACCAGCATGTCTGTCCAAAGGCCTCTGGCAGCAGGGCACCACCACCATGTTTGTCCAAAAGACCTCTGGAGCAGGGCACCACCATGTTTGTCCATAGACAGTCTTGGTTAACTTGCTGATACTGGCGACCGCGACTCGAACTCCAGAAAGGCACAGACGTGGAGAGGGAAGGACAACTGAGCCTGCCTGTCACCACGAGAGCAGGGCGTGAAGGGCCACAGAATTTGTGGCTCGTTTAAGTCGATCATTGAGGACGAAGATGGAGATGATGCCGTGCTGTTCCAATCTGGTCAGAGACTACATGACATAGCTGCACTCTACACTTCCTTTCATAATATGTCCCAGCATCAACCAGACCAGGGAGACACAGACACTCGCGGTGATGGTCAGGAATTTTTACTTAAAAGATGCATCCCCCCAAGTGTTTAAAATTCGACTGCATAGTTCCAGTCTGCTCACTGGATCACGTAGTAACTTGATTCTGGGTGGGAGCCGGTGTCGTATATATTACTGTCGCCGTGGGATCGTGTCGCAGCGATAATATTTCCCGTGAAATGCTGTAGTCGCGTGACACCTTTTCACGAAAGTTGTCCTATAATATATTGTTCCTGTCCACAACATACTGTGGTAGCTCACTTTTCGACAGCATTTCACGACAGGACACTGTAAATGTTGTAATCATTGGATGCTGTCGCTTGCGACAGTTTTCCACAAAAAGGTATAGTTGCGACTTTTTATCAAGTGAAATATTGCTGCCAGAGTTGGTATTTTCTGTGAAATATGGTTGTAGCGATAATATTTCATAGCGACGCTTTCAGCTGCAAAACCGAAAAATATCGGTGCATTTCAGCGTCAAAATGTCACAGTAAATAATGCAGCTTTGCTATAGAAATAAAAAAAAGTGTAACAGGTGTGTGTGTGTGTGTGTGTGTGTGTGTGTGTGTGTGTGTGTGTGTGTGTGTGTGTGTGTGTGTGTGTGCGCGCGCGCGCGCGCGCGCGACCCGCGCACACTCGTGGATTTGTGTATAAGTTAGTGTATGTATGCGTGCGTGCGTGCGTGCGTGCGCGCGCGTGTGTGTGGTGTGTGTGTGTGCGTGTGTGCGTGCGTGTGTGTGTGTGTGTGTGTGTGTGTGCGTGTGTGTGTGTGTGTGTGTGTGTGTGTGTGTGTGTGTGTGTGTGTGTGTGTGATATTATTATATTTTTACACCGCCAGTGGTGTACCAGAGATTTTTGTGTGCTTCCACTGAGGAGTGCCATGGTTGATGTTTAAATTAACCGAAGCAGGTGGTCTGATGACCCCCAGATAAGTTCCCCCAGCTGTGGGACGATCTAGGAAGGAATCCCTTTGTGGGCACTACCGGAAATTCCGAAGGGGGAATACTCTTGGTTTGACCGGGAGAGAGACCGGGGAAGTTTATGGAGGCACCACCGCTGTCAGCTCCAATATGTAAGAAGGACCAGTAGTTGAGGGAGGGGCTTACTATTTAGGTTTGTTGGTCATCCTGGGGATTTCAAGGAACTAGCTCTGATTGCTGTTTTCTTATTTCAAACTTGTGAGACCTAGGATCACGCAATGTTTGAGAAGAGGTTGTACGCTTAGGTTAGAGGGACATGTATGTGATATGAAGTTTGCAGTTAATAGCTGCTGTTAAACATGCAAGACCCTTATAAATATTCATGAGGCGTAGGGATCTGATAGATGGCGTCCCTAAGTGACGCCCAGGGAAGCGTTGGTGCTTGGGAATTTAATGAGTTCTTCAGTCAGGCCCCCAATCTCAAACAGAGAGGACTACCCCTTATTCTGTGAAGTGTGGTGATGGTGTTCTGATGGCACCAGAAATGTAAGTTTACGCATTTTTTTTTCATTTCTGTATTCTGGCAGTATATCTAAGTACTACGTACTTTGTATTTAGCTGTGTGTGTTCGTTAGACAATTGACCATGCTGCATTGTTTTATGAATGAGGGTTGATTGTTTCACGCTTTTTGTGTTCTTGACCCTCTGGGTTTGCTATAGGTTTTATTGAGCACTGAGATTTTGAAATTATTTTAGAAGTCGAGTTCATATTTGGTTGTTTATATGTATGAATACATGTGGGAAAGAAAGACTTACTTAATTGCAGACTGGATTTCGTGGATCCTAAATGAGCTGTTTTAATATCTATTTATATCTTTGAGCAATTATATAAAGATGTAGTCTCCATGCTGTGCATGGATATGTAGATTAAGGACTGATGGGTCTGTGCAGGATAGAAATTCAGTCAGGTATTCGGATAATCGTCGGCCAGCATCTTCGGAAATTTAATAGGCTGATGTACAGGTTATTTCGCGCTTTGTTGCATAGAGTCAGTTTGCTTATTATATAAAATCATGGTTGCAAATACAAGTTGGCATTTAGAATGCCTTGCCTTAAATAAAGATCTGTCTGTAAAAAAAAGGCATGTGCATCATCAATGCAAAGCGCTATACGTGCCCGATTGGATAATACGTGAATGGGAAAAAAACGAAGTTAGATTATGTTCTGTGACGATAAAAAAAAAGTAAATAAATGAAATAAGATACACAAGCTGTGGAGTCTTTATAAGTATTATGTTTATTGTAATTTGTTAAATAATAAGTGAATAAGCAGATAGTATAGTGATGTAGTAGACAGATTATTAGTAGTTTTTTCTAGGATTTTTATAACTGAGCAGTTGAGACAGGAGTCGTTAAATGATGGCCGGTAAGGCAATATTGTTGTGTGTGTTATTGACTTGTGGGCTATTGTAATAGATGATTTTGCATTGCTTTAATTGCGATAAAAATATCAGTTCAATTGCGATAAACCATAACTCTCTCTCTCTCTCTCTCTCTCTCTCTCTCTCTCTCTCTCTCTCTCTCTCTCTCTCTCTCTCTCTCTACTCTACTGAGAATCTTCCTTTTCTCAAGAACATGTCACCATACCGGCTATATGTATCTGTCTCCTTTATAGGCATGATGAAGGTTACAGAAGCTTGCTTGTTGCCTATATAGTCCGTTTGCCTTTAATGTCGACTGAAATTCGCATATTTCTTTGTTGCCGTTTCATGTTGTTGTTGTTGTTTTTTTTCATTTCAGGTGTCGAAGTGTTGCGCTTGATTATGTTTTGTTCCTTTGCGCTTGATTCCTTTCACTGTATGTAATTTGGGGATGCAGTCTGTCATCCCATGTTGCGTAATTATAGAAGTGATGTGATGAGCGGTTATGACAGAGCACATGGAATGAGATGGAATAATTGTGCTAGGGACATGAATCCCACATAATTGGCAGTTGCTGTTCCGACTTAGGGCAGCACAGGGTTGAACCGTGTCTCTTGAGGTTAGGTTCACCCTGGTTTCAGAGTGGTCGTTTTGTCACTCGATTAGTTCTTGTTTGGGTAGGGTATCATTGTTGATAACCTCTGCGCGAATCCAATGCAAGAGACTAAAAGAGCTGTAGTGGCTGAACCTATGGTTCTGAATACCATAGTATAGCACATTCCTGATTATGTGTCGTCTGGATGATACGCTCTGGCTTGCAGTATAATGAGGGATACTTCATCCCTGAGATTGATCTAGTTTTGTCTTTTCGCAAAATGATACTCTATGTCACGTTAAAGAATCTATGCAATTGATCAAGTTTTGCCTTTTCGCAAAATGATACTCTATGTCACGTTAAAGAATCTATGCAATGATTCGGATGCATGTGAACTATAGATAGGTGTAAGATGCATTTGTGGTTTACGTTCGTTTGCATTTTCATTTACAGGCCACAGTTGCTAGAGCCCTTTATTTTTTCCCCTGCTCTTTTCCCTTTACTTTTCTTCTTTTCGTTTTACTTTTAGTTTTACCGTCTGTTTCCTTTTGTTGGGCATTGTCACCCAGCCTCTTTTATGCACAAAAAGCTGAAGACCAAATTAAAAGAAAGAAAATCTTCACTGAGCCTGACTCGTTTGTCGTTTTTGGGATGAACCTAGTCCAACTTTCTCCCGAACCCGATCTCCCCTTGTGCGTTTCTTTGCAGTAGGAACAAGGGGGGAGGTTTACAGAAGATTAGCATTTTAAAACAAAAATGAAATCTTTTTTTCTTTTCACATGCTTTCCTCCAGCCCCAGCACACACTCAACAAACTAGATGTATCTGTTCTTTGTAAGAATATTTGATACAAACACGCATAACCAGTTTCTAGCCATTTTAAACTCATTATCAGCCATTAACCCAAATGACATTTTTCAACGAGTTTTCACACACACACACACACACACACACACACACACACACACACACACACACACACACACACGCACGCACGCACGCACGCCGCACGCACGCACGCACGCACGCACGCACGCACGCACGCACGCACGCACGCACGCACGCACGGACACACACACACACACACACACATTAAAAAAGCTAGATTTTCCCTCACCCTTTTATTTTCTTTTTAAGAAAAAGATCCGTGCAATCTGCTGTGCGCAATAGTTCAGTTAAAGCTTGGAAAAAAAAACACGATATTTTAATTAATATCACTTCAATACTGCTGCGATGTAATTTCCAACTCATGAAATCCTGTCGCGCTGGACTATTTCATGGAAATACTGTCGCACATCGACATTTTTTCATGACCGGCTGCAGCATTTCAAAATACAACTGTCGCCACAATACGATTTTATAGGCGACGACAGCATTTTATGGACATTACACGTAAAATCCTGTCGCACTTTACTGAAAGCACTGTCGCATAGCGCCATTTTTTTTTTCATGACGAGCTGCAGTATTTCACAGGAAATACTGTCGCTGCGACACGTTTTATGGGCGACGTGATTATATACAACACTGGCCGAAAAATGCCACAAATAAATGGTTCTGAAAGAAATCGACTCCGCGACCTTCCATCCCGAAATCCGTGTTGGTGACCAATGTACCACGGCTGCTGCTGCTGCTGCTGCTGCTGCTGCTGCCGCTCTCTCTCTCTCTCTCTCTCTCCTCTCTCTCTCTCTCTCTCTCTCTCTCTCTCTCCTCTCTCTCTCTCTCTCTCTCTCCTTTTTTTACAATTTTAAAATTCTAACCGCAGTCTCTATCAGGTATCGACATGGTAGGATAGCTGATGTTTTGTGTTGCTGTTAGTGATTTATTGGGTTGTTGGAGTTGTTGTTATTGTTGTGTCCATTGTCGTTTTGTTGTTTGTTGCTGCTGCTGTGTTTGTTGCGTCAAGCTCTTAGG
>JADBJO010000669.1:597500-603573 GCA_016801955.1 Conus betulinus | reverse complement strand
AGGGCCTGCAAGGGACAGGATCTATAATTTAAGATACGGCCTTAGGTCTGTGTAAGAGATTCAGTGTTGCATTTGTCTGCGTGTGTGTCAGGGACATTCGTTGAAAACCTTCTTGCCGTCATTTGTGAAACAAAACCTCTGCTGTTACTAGGCACCAGATCCCAGATATGCTTAGGCACTGATGTACATGCACATATACACACGTGCACTTGCGCGTACTCTCTGTTATTGATTTTAGTGTTCGTGTGTGTAAACAGAGATCAGGTATCACCGAAAGGAAGAAGATTATCTCTGCAGGTTCTCCATGTGTGAGGTGACAGCGTGAGAGTCTCAATGTACATTCAAGGGGCTTAACAGCACAAATAGCGGCCCCGTTTTCGGGGAGTTCTGAGTCCTATGCTAGCAAACTTCTCTTCCCACCACTGTGTTTTGACCCTGCCTTTATTTTTTTTTCTTCCTCCTTCACTGTCGTCCACCGGATTTCCGTTATCTTTGCTCTGGAGTTGGCTACCGCAGTGTCAGAGTAGACGTCTGCGTCCCATTTCCGATGAGGTGCTTTTGCTGTCAGAAAATTCAGCCGACGGTTGAAAAAAAGGGGTGGTTCTCCCTCCTCCCTCCCATTTACACTGAACCTACGCTCGTATTTAAGATAACGTTTAGTTTCTTAAGCTGTCCTGTAAGAGCTCGGATAGCGTTAACAATGTTTTGTATACAGCAGCAATGAGTTTTGGTGGATTTTTTTTCTTATTTTGTAAGTATTGAAATACATATTTGGGGAGGCAAAAAAAAAAAAAACTGCTCCGGAAAAAAAATCAGGGGAAGGTAGTACCTGTCTTTCCACTGCGAAGAGAGTTACCTTCTGTAAGTTTGTGGGTCCAGTAAGTAGATCTAGAGAGTCAAGTGTTTGATTTGAAGCGCTCGTCAAGTAACGATCAGGTTATCGACTGTATACATTACAGATGCACCATTTCACAACCGTGTCTTGGTATTCCTGGTCTCTCTCTCTCTCTCTCTCTCTCTCTCTCTCTCTCTCTCTCTCTCTCTCTCTCTCTCTCTCTCTCTCTGATTGAACTGTTCATCAGACTGATGAGGCAAAATTGCTTTAAGCATTCCCACCAGCGGCAACTGTCCCATGAAAACGGTGAATGACTGGCTGAGCGCGAGCTCTCACACAAATTAACTCCCTTGCTGATTTCCGAACGCCGTCTAGTAGGCATATACTATATTGATAAATGACAATACTAGGAAGAAATAAATAGATGGAGGAGAGAAGTGGATTGTGAGGGAATGGTGAGGGTAGAAATAAGAAATTAAAGAGGGAGTGAAAGGGGTAGTAAGTAAATATGAGTTGCACAAGAAAGAAAAATGTAAATGAAATAGAGTTCGTAAGTTCAATAATACCCCTAAAAATGAGTAACAAAGACTAGTGTCCTACTTTATGAACAGTGGAACCAATAACTGAAATGGCCATCACCACATTGAGAGCAAACACAGTGTATGATAATGTAAATACCAGACTAATAGATCAGCATAGTGATTTCTTTGCATATAAAAAATCGAAGATTTGTAGGGATGCATGTTTAACAATCACATTTCTTTCCGCATGGCTGTATAACTCAACCCTGTGAATGGTGTGTGTTACAGTATGTCAAGTCTGCATGCTTTCACAACTGAGAGTGTAAAATATTCATGATATGCGTTGTAATATGTGAAATCTGTATGCTTTCAAAACTGAGAGTGTAAAGTATTCATGATATGCGTTGTAATATGTGAAATCTGTATGCTTTCACAACCGAGAGTGTAAAATATTCATGACATGCGTTGTAATATGTGAAATCTGTATGCTTTCAAAACTGAAGAGTGTAAAGTATTATGATATGCGTTGTATGTAATATGTCAAATCTGTATGCTATCAAAACTGAGAGTCCAAAACATTCATGTGATGTGGTTTTTTACCCGTACCGCCAGTCCTGTATTTTCTGACATTCTCCCGCGAAGTCTTGTGAACTGAAAACGTGTAACCGAATACTGTTCCGATGGAAACAAGAGAAGCCAGACATTTACGCGCACGATTTGAATGAACAGCCAAATAATTGAAGTGACATTTTATCCGATGCCAGAACGCGCCAAAGTCCATTCTTTGAGAAGTATTGTCTGTTGATGAACTTCAGATGTCCACACAAATGTCCAGCTAACAGTTTGTTTTGTTTTGTTTTGTTTTTTTTTGGGGGGTATTTTTTTTTAATCCCTCCTACAAACTGATTTCTATAGTATGCAAACAAGGATACGATCGTATAGCCCAAAATATTAATTTCCTGCACAAGTTTGCGAGCAAACCGAACTGATTGCCATCTTTGTATTCAGATAGGGCATATACACACAATGCTGAAGTTAATCCCCCTATCCCACCCACTCACGCAAACACACACACACACACACACACACACACACACACACACACACACACACACACACACACACACTTCCCCTCTTCCTCCCCCCCCCCCCTCCACCACCCCCACCCACACTCACCGACGCACACTATCACATCAAGCACACCCACATCTGTGCATATTGCGTGATGTCATTGGTGATGATAACACAACAGTGAAGCATTGCATTGCTTAAAAACAAAAGCAAAAAAGTACTAGGCATTGGAATAGCACAGTGGTAAAGCACCGGCATCGTGATCCTGGCGATCGTGGGGTACGGGTTCGAATCTCCGCGAGGCTGTTTCAGTACAGGGGGGGTTTCCCTCCGAGTGAACATTGGTTCTGACTCCATTTCCCAAACAAGTCCTTCGCATGCATACACCCAAAAACACCACATGCACACACACATAACACTTACTTACTGTCTTAGATCACTGTTAGGTGGATAGACGTTAAATTAAAGAACAAAAACGAACGAACACACACACACACACACACACACACACACACACACACACACACACACACACACACACACACACACACACACGGGTAAGACAGAGAGAGGGGGAGGGGTAGAGAGAGGGGAGGAAAGGAGAAAAAGACAGAGAGAAACCTGACCTTTTGATATTTCACTGTAATTAGCTGAACAGCCCTTATGACGACGGGGGTTCAAGATTTATTTGATTTCTGCGACAATAACCTAAAAATTGCATCACGTACAGAAGAAACTCAAAGGCGAACTCAAATACACAAAACAAACAAAAAATATTCATTTTTATTCTTTGTCGTTTCAGTCAGCCAAAGATCATACAGTAATATTTGTCCATAATTTCACACACACACACACACACACACATTCTCCGGGTGTCATTATATTGTTCATAGTTCTTACTTTTAGGGAGGCGGTATGTTGTATTGAAAAACCATGAATTTTACATTATCATTTTCATTACTGTTAAAATAGGTAATGGAACGTTGCAGCTCTCATTTTTGTTACATGTAACCTTTGTACTATTTAAAACTGTTTGACTGCATCACAAAATTGTTTTAATGTTTTTTTTTTTCTTGACAGGGGATGGGGAGATGGGAAGTGTATGCTTAGTTAAGGTTTTATACTAAGAACTGGTAGTGATAGCACAATGTATAATCAAGGTAGTCATTATGGTGATCATGAACAGTTGTTCTTATTATTGGTGTTTTTATACAGAGCCTATCCTCGGTTAGAGACCAAGTTCTACGCGCTTTACAAACGATACTTTTGTATACAAAACGGGTTGCCTACCCGGCTAGAACCGACTGAACAGCTACCTGCTGGCGCTACATTCAGTCGTTTCCCGTTTCATTCCGTCTAAAGTCAGTTACCCAGTCATTGTTTTTTTTTTTTCTTTCCATCGTCGGAAGTTGCAGGCTATGTGTATACGTGTCATTCATACCAACGGCCAAACTGGCCTTCTCCTCCGAAAGCTGTTGATGAATTTCACATGTGTGCAAGGGGTTAACAGTACGCTGTCGTCTTCACTGTGCTTCCGGGTCCACCAGTGCCCAAGACATATAAAGAAACATCTCAAAATCAAATTTTAGTTTTCTTTCAGAAACGTAATTTACGCAGTATCAGCAAGTATTCATGTCTGTGCCTCAACAGGGAATGAAGTACTCAGTTGCGTCATTTTAACTATACAGTCCGTTTAAGTACTTGTCCTGGTGTACCCATACTTCAAAGAACGGTGTGCGGATACTGCAGCACATTGATCATGGCTCCAGTGGACCCGCTTCGGCTTTATAAACTGTAGGATTTTTTTTTAGCAGTATGGGTCCAACAGGACCGAGAATTTCAGCATATGGATCAATACAGTAAAATTAAACACACACACACACACACACACACACACACACACACACACACACACACACACACACACACACACACACTTGCACACACACACACACACGAGCCTATGCAAAATCCATGGGTACTTGGGGGCCTATACAGTCCAGACTGTGCAGTCAAGAGTAATGTCTGGGGAAGATCATAGTCAGAACAGTCAAAGCAGTGCTTGCATTTTTGTTCAGGGTGTGTGTTTTCGTCTAGAATCCTACAGACGGTTAAGAGAGTTGTTTTAGCGCACAGAGTGTTCTCAAAGGAGATCCCATGCACCAAGACTCGAGGCAAATTACTTAAAGACATTTCAGATACAAGCAATTGTCGCCCGTTTGTTCAGACATGTTTGAGAGGAATCAGTACGCGTATGTTACATATTTATATGGTGCTGTTTAAAGAACGAGAGAGAGAGAGTGATGGATGACGGATGGATGGATGCAGAGATACGGAATACGGAAAATCTAATCTTGTATAGGCCATTATCCGCATGATGGGATACATATATATATATAAGCATTTTTTCAGAACAGACAATTGTGAACAATGAAATCATATCCAAAAACTAACCTGGTAGTGCATTTAAAAAGTGAGAATAGAACGCAAGGTAAAGGCTTTATACAGATTGATAGGTTCCTGTTTTTTTTCTTTCTTTTTTTTTTTCGTGCGCACTCGCCATAAGCAATGTAAATTTTAACTGTATTGGCACTTTGTAATATGTCAGCGGAATGTACTGCGCTCTTAAGTCATACAGAACTGGACAACAGAAAACGAAATGTACCTCGCTTTCTTTCTCTTTTAGACAAAGTGGACATATTAATTCACTTTCACTGTGTGCTCTATAGCAATAACGATGTACTGCGATTTCAGAAATTTCAAATCTAGATCTTGTCAGTGTGTACCTTAATGCCCTGTCTAAAACGGATGGATGCAGAGAGAGAGAGAGAGAGAGAGAGAGAGAAGAGAGAGAGAGAGAGAGAGAGAGAGAGAGAGAGAGAGAATAGTCTGACCAAGACACATGTTGGTATCCTAAGTTCTGTGAGAGACTTCAGACCAGTCTGTTTGAGGAAGAGCTGTATATGCATCATGAACACACGCACGCGCGCATGCACGCACCTTCCTTCATGCAGAATCCCAGATGGGAATCGACGAACTCTTTCTGTACTTTCAGGGCCCAACTTGAAACGCTTCTGCACTTTTTCGTTGTTGTTGTTGCTGGTCATAATTCACAACTTGCCTGCTTGTGTGTGTGTGTGCGTGTGCGTGTGCGTGTGTGTGTGTGTGTGTGTGTGTGGTGTGTGTGTGTGTGTCCTGTGTGTGTGTGTGTGTGTGTGTGTGTGTGTGTGTGTGTGTGTGTGTGTGTGTGTGTGTGTGTGTGACTGTGTGTGTGTGTGTGTGTGTGTGTGTGTGTGTGTGTGTGTGTGTGTGTGTGTGTGTGAGAGAGAGAGAGAGAGAGAGAGAGAGAGAGAGAGAGAGAGCTTTAATTGTTCTCCATTCATTGTTTTTACTAATTTGAGACTATGGCTTGGTCTTAACCGTCTTGCACGTATCGGGTGAATTAGCTTCTGTCTCATTTGGTGTATTAGATAGTGTTTGTTTGTTGCTTTGTCATGAGGTGACCTTTTTGTCCTGGGTGTTGACGGCCCTGAAAAGACCGTATGAGATCAGCTCGGCTGTGCTAATAACAACTAAGAACTAACTCAGGCAAAACTGGGACAATTATGCTGACAAATTATGTGACACATTATTCTCTTTAACAACA
>JADBJO010000669.1:565000-592500 GCA_016801955.1 Conus betulinus | reverse complement strand
AGTATGTATTACCAACACACTGAATTCAATATACATAAAGAATTTTGCTCCGAATATACATCAAGAGTACTGTTTCCATCACGTATCGCAGAAAGCTATACACATAATGATATGTAAGAACTCCGCGCTTAACGCTCATTTTTTAACATGCACACACACGTGCACGCACGCACGCACGCTCACTCACTCACTCACTCACTCACTCACACACACACACACACACACACACACACACACACACGCGCGCGCGCGCGCGCGCGCGCGCGCGGGTACTTTATCAAAACCAACGCTTTTGTGTGATGTTTGTGTGTGCTTTGCAGGCAATTCGCCTACTCTAAACAATTAATGTGGCGCCTGACCATTTCGTGCAATACACGTTTTCACATAATTCATTAGCTCTGTGTAACTTGCCTGAAAAATGAGGCCCACACAGACTGCCTGAAGGCTGTGACATGCTCAGCTGATCAACTGTCAGAGTATTTGTTTCCCACAGATAGTTACACTGCTCTGGGTTTTACCAAACGGAGTCAGAATTCTGCCGGCCACAGGGATGGGTGGGTGGTAGTCCCAACATCAAATGACAAGAAGCATTCTTGTAAGAATGAAAAAGAATATATGATCAGTTTTTTATTTGATGTTTACTTCCGGACGGACCTAAGCGAGTTTAAAAAGAAAAGATGAACAAACAAGCTAAACGCCTCTCAGAAAGACAGGAAACCAATCCAGGCATAAACTAATGAACAAGAAAAAAAAATGTATTTGCGTATTCAAGAATGTTGAAAAGACTTTCATTCTCTTTCATTGAAAACGGATTTCAAGAAACGAATGTCGAGTGAAAGAACAGTGCATACATGTATATATATATTTTTTTTTACTCAACGTTTCTTTTCCAGTGTCAGAGATTGTAAATTGTGGAGGAACGAGACAGAAGCCCCCTCGATACCTAAAGTGATATATATCAAATTTGCGTTAGGAACTGAACTGCAGCAGAGAACATTTAAGAATCTGTAAACGAACTGATTTGAGAAGGAAATCCTTCAAATTGTTGAAATTCATTGCAGTAGCAGCAGCAGCAGCAGCAGTTCTTATACGCCTGTTACATATGAGCCCATACACGTGTGTGTTTGCAAATCATGGGTGAAAGGCAGTTTTCATCATAACAACAGTTATCCTTGCCAGTCACAATACTTTCATTTTATGTTGATAACCCACCATAACAGGGAAAAAAAAACATTGCAAACATGCTGAAAATGGCTTAAAAACCCGATCTATTTTCCTATAAATCTGAGATCAAATGAACACAGTTTTCCTCGGTGGAAAAAACTATTAAAAAAATTTTTTTTTTTAAATGATACGGAGGGGACCAGCCCTGACAAGGTCGTCATGGATTCTGTTGTAAAGTGTTTGTCAAGTCATATCCCGTTCTATGGCACGCCGATCCAAGCAGTCTGTAAGAACATGTGTAATAGCAACGGGTCACCACCTCGGCCTTTCCGTTTGTGAGCAGACCCAGGTGTGTGCGTGTGTGTGTGTGTGAAAGGAGAGGCTTGTTTGTAATCAGCACAGAACGTTTTTTTTTTGGTTTTTTTTTTTTTTTTTCTCTTAGCGGCCAGCACTGGCAGGTCGGAGAAGCTCTGTAAGTTTGTTAGCATCTGTTCGTGCGCTCCATTCTCCTCGTCAGAGGCATCAGACTACCTGTGAACTTTGGGTTACAGATCTGTGTGTAGGGGTGGAGGATCCGGGCTGTTCCTCGTGAGTGGTGTTCTTGGGAAGATGATCGGCTACTTCAGATCCCTCAAATGCCAGTAAATACCACCAACATGGCCAGAATTAAATCCCAGCCAGAACAAAGCTGTAGCCATCGGGTTTCATGGAATGTGTGGAGTTCGGAAAAGTTTAAGAGGTGGACGATGTGTAAGCTTATAGCCGTCAGTGGTTTCCAGAACGGCTTTCGGTAAAAGAGTGGTTGCAATGAGTATTGAAAATACTTGCAAATGCCAAAAGAACATAGTGTTTGGTCGCTTTTTCGACGTAAATATCGGATGGGGGAAAGAGAGTGCTGAGGAAATGAAGTATTTTGCCTCGCTTGTGTGTTGTGTGTGGAGGGGGAGAGGGGGGAATATGTGTGTGTGTGTGTGTGTGTGTGTGTGTGTGTGTGTGTGTGTGTGTGTGTGTGGGGATGGGGAGGATACTCCTGTACCAATACACATTTATCCTATGACATGCAACATGTCTATGTTCGATGTTTATATATGGAATGTATACATTCCACGATTTGCCCGTACATTTTCCACGCCAGTACACTTTCAATGCAACATATACATCACTACTGTAAGCTTAAATGAGTGAGCGTGGTCCGCGTGCAAAGTAAAGAAATCAATCAACAGTTCTCCTCATTCGTCTTCCTGTTATGCTGTCAGATCTAGCTGCAAAGTGAGGCAACTGCTGGCGGAAATCTAAACAAATTTGAAAAGTTATTGATAAAGCACCGCCAGAAAACGTAGACAAACGAATCACAGGACAAAACACGACGCGTTTCGACCTCAAAGGTTTTCTTCAGGCAAGAGAGACACAACACTCGGGACAACGAAAATGAGCGATCACTTATCTTCATCCAGTTTCGACGCAAGATAGATGTTAAAATGTTCGGTAAAAAACAAACAAACAAACAAAAAACACCAAAGAAAGAACGAAACTCATCTCATGAACCTAAACCCTAATCAGATGAGTGTTGCATTCACAGAATGGAACAGAGGGGGAGGGGGTAGAGAAAGGAGCACGAGATAATGACCATGTTTTACGGTCGATGTGCAGTGAATAGAAGAACCCTTCAAGTGAGATAAAGAATCTGGATTTTAAAGGAAATTATTACCGTTGACTGGCATCTCTCTCTCTCTCTCTCTCTCTCTCTCTCTCTCTCTCTCTCTCTCTCTCTCTCTCTCTCTCTCTCTCTGTCAGTCTTTCACTCTCTCTCACTCACTCACACACACACACACACACCACACACACACACACACACACACACACTCTCTCTCTCTCTCTCTCTCTCTCTCTCTCTCTCTCTCTCTCTCTCTCAAACTCTTTCTCTCTCTCTCTCTCTCTCAAACTCTGTCTCTCTCTCTCTGTCCCTCCGTCCCTACTACTCCCCTCCTCCCTCTTTCCACCCTTCCCTCCCCTCCTGCCAAAGTCTCTCTGGCGCACTCGCCCACGCGGGACGTGATGATCGATCCGACAGCTATGCGATGCATTACCTTCCTTGGGTAATTTAATACATCACTTGTACATTGACGTTTAACGAGTTCCATCGAGCTCTATTATCAGGTTTTACTTTTACCTGAGAGACGGAGGGGGGTGGGGGTGGGGGGACTGTGAGAACAGTTAAGTTAAGGAGGAGCCACGACAAAAATCATGAACGCACGTACTACGCACATGCTTGGTGGGCTAGATTTCATCATGTTTTGGATATCACTGTGGATGATCCTTTGATTTTCTTATGACCTTTTTTTTTTTTTTAACTGGGTCATTTACTTTATATGACATGTGATGTGAACTTTATTACGATAATCGTCTGGAAGATTTGTAGATATTTTCTTCTCCGTTGAGCTCAGGACGTGTACAAAAATGAACAAATAAATTTTTTTTTAAACCCGAAAATGTCTACGTACCTACAGTGTCCAATCCTAATTCAACCCTCACGCTCCATCCACGTCCCCAAATACACACATGCTCGCACGCACGCGCGCACGCTCTCGCTCTCTCTGCCTGTCTGTCTGTCTGTCTGTCTCTCTCTCTCTCTCTCTCTCTCTCTCTCTCTCTCTCTCTCTCTCTCTCTCTCTCTCGCTAGTACTTGGTCAGTAGGATGGTAACGGCAAATGTGAACTCTCTCTCTCTCTCTCTCTCTCTCTCTCTCTCTCTCTCTCTCTCTTTCGTGCTAGGTTAGTAGAATAGTAACGAAATGTGAAATGGCTAACTTCGCCCAATTTCTTTACGGCTGTAAACTTGTCATTGTCATTCTCTCTCTCTCTCTCTCTCTCTCTCTCTCTCTCTCTCTCTCTCTCTCTCTCTCACACACACACACACACACACACACACTCACACACACACACACACACACACACACACACGGGTGTGACTGCGCCTTACTGGCCAGTTGTGAACTGGATGTAACTGAACAGGCCACAGTGTATGCTACCTGGCTGACCTGGCCCTGTGGAGTGGTGGTCACTGTGCAATCAGCAGACCAATGACTCCCACAATTGCACCATACATGCATAGGGTGGAGGCGGGAAAAGAAAACATCAGAAATGTATATATAAGGCCTGTCAGAAGCAAGACTTGTTCACCTTGATTTGCGGAGCGAAGACTGAATTTTTCAGCCCCCACACACACAAGAAAGAACCTTTAGTCTTGGAATGCTAACTTCAAACATGAAATCAGGACGAACATGTTTACCTGTTTGCAAATAATTGAAGCCGCGTCTGCTGTTGAGGGGGGGGGGGGGGGGGGGGGGGGGGGGGGGGGGGGGAAACAAACAACAACTAAGACTGGTAGAGAGGGCGTTACTATTTGTAATAAGGGGACACGTGGCAGAAGCTCACAAACAGCCAGATAGTCCCTCTTTTTCCTCACGATGCAAAGGAGCTGCAGATCTGCGTGATTCGTGTTCAGTGTCTGTGCGCTCGGTATTGCTGAATCAACACATCAAAGCAGATGCCAGTTCCATTTTATCGGAGTTGTACTACATCGTGCTCCGAGCAGAAATGTATCGCAAACATGCAAGATCACTTACATGTGTTTGTTTTTCGTTTTCTCCCGGGCAGTTTTGCACAAAGGAAACAACTGGAAAAGTGTGTTTGATTTTGCGCCGAATATGAGAAGATAAGTGGTTTCTCGTTCTTCGTTTTCACTGTCCTAAATGTTATTTGTTTTTGCCTGAAGAAGACCCAGGAGATCGAAATGCATTGTGTCTTGTCCTGTGCTTTGTTTGTCTGTGTCCTTGGCGGTAACTAACCCCCTCTCTTTCTAAATTTTGCTTCTTTTTCCGCCCTCAGTCACTCCTTTTTGAAACTGGAAAAGAATGATTTCTTGTAAATGGTGATGATGAAAATTTGAAAATCCAGCAGTTCGAATTAAGATATTTTGGCGACGTGAATTAAAAGATCATCTGCTGAACTGCTTTCGAGTCTGATTGATGGAGACAGGACAGTGAACATCTATTGAACGGCTGGTGCCTGTTTGATCGTCACGGCCAGGCAGAGGGCCCATGAGCAGCCTCAGTAACAACACTGTTTCAAAAGACTCTGCTGTTTGATATGAGGTTGACGCACCGTCAGAGCAAACCGCGCTCAAAACGTGGCAGGTGTCGGCGGAAAAAATTCCGAAACCATGAAGGCAAGTGGCACGAGCGTGCACTTCAGATTTTCTGAAAGTCGGCGTTTTCCAGCGCTATGTTTTTTTCGTTCAATCGGCAGGTGTCCGATAGCAGCACTACAGATAAATTGTCGTGGACCAGTTTTGATTTTTCAAAATCCAATAAAAGAATTCGGAAAAAAAAAGACTAGGAGAAAGAAAGGAAAAAGGAAAGGCGAGGAAGAAAGAAAGAAAGAAAGATAAAAAGATAAAGTGCTCAACACGGAAAACCGATCAGTGCTACCGGAGACCTCACACTGTGCACGTGAATCCTCATTCTCCAGTCTGATTATCTGGTCGCTGTTCACAGCCGAGGTCAACATGTAGGCTGATCACAGAAGTGTTACACTCGTTTCCCAACCAGCTGAACGAACAAAGCAAAACGGCGACGACAGCAGCAGTGCATGGTGCGTGAAGAAGTGCTGTCCACAGTCAACACTGTTAGCTCTCTCTTCAGCAAGATCCTGCATAAAAGAGTTTGTATGTCAACAGAAGCAGACTGGCCTCGATGAGGAGTACTATAAAACGTTTTGGTCGGCGTTTTTTTTGTTGTTGTTTTTTTGTTTTTTGTTTTTTTTTAATCGGTATAAGACATGGTGAAGGCGTCCATGTGTTGCAGGTTCGAATCACGGCAACGACAATGGGGAAAAAAATGATAGATAGCGGAAGGACATAACAAGAGACATGACCCGGTTGGTGTCCAGCCCCCTTCAAGTGTAAGGACAGGCGGGCTGAAACGTATGGGTGTGTGGTTTGGGAGGAGGAAGAGGTTGTTCTCTGAAGCTTTCCCAAGAGTTCCTGCCCACTGCTTACTAGCCCCTGTCTTCAGAAGCTTGTATCTTCATTTCTGAAGCAGCTCTTTGCCACTTTCAGTGTGATGAAGGAAAAACTGGTTGAGTTTGAATCTGGCTTACATGCTTTCCCCATCGTCTAGCATCTGTCAAGACTTGTAAATCTCTCAGAAGAGTGGTATCGTTGGTATTAGTGCAAACATCAAACGTTTTGTTCCTCTTTACTGTGGCGTTTTTGCGACGGCAGGATTGGCGTTCAAAGATATAACCCATTCCTTACTTAACTGGTTCATCGGGTTGAGGAGGCCTAACTGAGCGAGATTGAACGCCTTTGTCGGGACCTCATTTTGCTCCATAAATAAAAACGCTGACTTTCCGTCATCTCAAAGTACGTATAGTACAAAAAAAAAAGTACACACTTCCATATCTGAAATTAAAGACTCGGACATCTTTTTCCATCTTGGACCAGACGGCCCAATCTTTACGGCAGAACTTGTCTCGCTTCTCATGGCCTTAAATTCCGTTTCATTGTTTTGAAAAGATACACTTCAAATCCTTTTCTGAGTTGATTATAGATCAGTGCTTCAAGCCTTGCAGACCTTGAAATTACAACAACAAAAAATAGAACCTGAAATGATCGTCGACATCAGCCATATGACTATTCCATTCATATTATATATCGCTACGTGGTACAGAGATCATTTTCTGCTGGGTTTTATCTCATTATGTTCAGTTTACAGCTTCAAAATTAAGTACACTGAAAATATTTCAATCATTTGTAGACAAAAAAACCACTGAACATATCTTTCCTAGCAGCAGTATGAAACATTTCATTCCTGTACTTCCTAAACATACGGCTAAGGGTGTTTTCTTTTTGAATTGACCACACTCATCAGTTTCTTTTTCTTTCTTTATCAGTCCTATTCATCATTGCTTTTAGATGCTCTGTACTCGGCACACGCGCGCGCGCAGACACACCTACCCACACCCACCCACTCCCCCCATACATACACGAAAGCACGCACGCACGCACGGGCGCGCGCGCGCACACGCGCACACACACACATACACAAACACACACACACACACACACACACACACGCACGCACGCACGCACACACACACACATAACAACAACACACACACTCACTAAGTCGTTCACGCAATAAACATGCAATATGAAGACGCATGCACCATGTTCTACACCCTTCCTTCATCTTCATGTGTTCCTCCCACCACCACCACCACTCACCCATCACCCCGCTGTCCTTTCTTTTTTTTTTTTGTGCGTCTAATATCACTTTTAGTGAGCACACGTTAATGACGAACGAGCGTTCGCCAAACATACCAGCTTGCATGGCTTTTGTTCTCCATAGCCGTTCCCCGTACTCTCACCACCTCTCTCCACCCCCACCCCCCTCCACACACACACACACACACACACATACGCGTGCGTGCGTGCGGACGCACGAGTGCGTACATACACACTCACACACACACACACACACACACACACGCGCGCGCGCGCGCGCGCGCGGGCACGCACAGACGCGTGCGCGCGCACCAATGCACAGACACATCGATAGGCAGACATCAATCTGTCACCGCCACCCTGCCCCCTCCTTCTGTCAGGGGAGGCCATAAACAAGAATCCCTGTCATAGGACCCGGCCCTTTGTAGCCAGTGTGGCAATTAATCAATGAATGGCCTGCACCTTGGCTAACAAGGATTAGGACAGTGCGGAGTATGGAGCCTCGTTTAGAAGGCTTTACCAAGTTCTGCATCCAGACACAAGATATAGGTGCAGACCGCGCCAGACATAGACTTGCTGTTCTGCAGTGAGACAAAGGAAAGGTACCCCAGATAGGTGCAGACCACGCCAGACATAGATTTGCTGTTCTGCTGAGAGACACAAGATAGGTGCACAGTCAGATGATAGACATGCTGTTTTGCAGAGAGACGCAAGATAGGTCCAAACAGGGTCAGATAATAGACTTGCTGTTCTGTTGAGAGAAACAAGATAGCAAACAGGGCCAGACATAGACTTGTTGTTCTGCTGAGAGACAAAAGATAGGTGCAAACAGGGCCAGACATAGACTTCTTGTTCTGCAGTGAGACACAAAATAGAAGCACACAGCGCCAGACATAGACTTATTGTTCTGCTTTAGAGACACAAGATAGGTGCAAACAGGGCCAGACATAGACTTACTGTTCTGCTTATAGACACAAGATAGCCAGACATAGACTTGCTGTTCTGCTTAAAGACACAAGATAGCCAGACATAGACTTGCTGTTCTTCAGTAAGACACAAGATAGCCAGACGTAGACTTGCTATTCTGCTGAGAGACAAGATAGAAGCACACAGCGCCAGATATAGACTCAATTGTTCTGGAGTGAGAATCAAGATAGGTGCAGACAGGGACATATATCGACAAGCCATCGAAGGAAACGCCACAGTTGTGACTTTGCAGAAAGTAATAGAAATAACCCAGACACAAAGTGAGATGAAGTGTTCACTAATGAAGGCAGTTCACGCCACCCGTTCAACGTGACCCACAACTCCAGGTCCCCAAGGTCCTGAAGCCAAACTGACCGCCAATTGGTGCATCAGTCAGCGGGCCCCGGGTAGTAGTGGCCCCGGATCTGATGACCCGAATGAACGGCCCTGGCAACCCATGCCATTTGTAACCAGGGTGGCCGTCGACAAGCCGGTGTGACAGGCCGGATACATATCCCTGGCAGAGACTCTACCCGGCTACACACAAGGCCAAAGCTATTCCGGAACGGGTATGAAGTGACGCCGATCGTTTTACATTTGTGGGGAGTTGAAATAACCGAGGGACTGTGTCGCTGTCCCAAGCTCCCGCCTCTGCAAATCATTATTGTATGAAATTCATCAGTTCACTCGCCATTCTGAAAGAGTATTTTCCGCGTTACCAGCTTGAAGGTGTAGATCTGTTCTGATGTCTCGGAACCCATGGGTGAGAGTACTTCCGTATTATACGGACTTCCGTATTGGCGGTTTGCCGATTTTGTTGTTGTTAGTTTTAACTATAAAGTACTGAGGAGTATAAAAATTCAGGTTTTATATCAAAGGAGAACGCAGTAAACTGTCCTTCAATATCAACGTTTCTTCGGCGTCGGGGGGGGGGGGGGGGGGGGGCTTCGACACCCCCCCTCCCTCCCATTCCCCAGCAGGGCGTTGCCCCTGCACCCCACCAGGGGCCTTAAACGGCCCCTGGACCCCAGCCGCAAACTTTCCAATATTACAAATGTTTCTCACTTCCACCCATGAGAACCTACGTTAAAGTGATTCCAGAAAAGCTCACAACCGTTCGTCCTCTGCACCAGATGTGTTATAGAAGACAGTGCCGTGTGCCGCTGTGCTGATTATGTGATGACGGTGTCACCCGTAGCACTGGTGAAAATGATGACCCAGGGGCACAGCCTCCTCCCCCAAGGCGCCGGAAACGGGACCACTTCAAGCCACTCTCAGTCAACGGCTGAAGAAACATAAACAGTAAATAAGTGGGGTAGTCTTTGCTCCCATAAGAAAACCTAACACAGAGTAACTTTTATTCAAGACTGGCACAGCCTTTTAAACTTGAATAAAGAGACAAATACAAAGACGAACAATCTAATAGTGTGGGAAAAACAAGCGCAGGCCAACAACTAAATTGTCTTCATAGTAATGACTTGGCAAAACTTTGAACTTATGGAGGAGGGGAGGGGGGGGGGGCAGGAGGTTGAAGATGTAAAAACTGGGAAAATGAAATTAAGAAAATATGAAAACTCTTCACTGGCTGCATAAGGGAACCATCGCAATCCCTTTTAAAGGCAGATATATTTGTATTGCCTGCTCCGAGGCCTTTCGTCCGCTGGGTCGGAAACTCATCAGGGAGACACGGCTGGCTGTATCTGCGCTCCTGGCGTCAAATAGAGACACACCACAGTCCACAATACTGTGGTGTTCTCACCACCAAGGGTGCAAAAAAAGAATCCAATAGCACCCCCAAAGCAGCCAGCGAAGAGTAGTAAAGGTTGAGGATCCACCCAAGGATGCAAGGGAGATCAGAAGACAAACACAAAGACAGACAGAAACAAACAAATACAAGTAACCTCGATTTAATCAAAAGAATTCATTTCCGATTTTGAAGAAACATAGCCAAAAAGAAATCAAACCGGCGGAATATCCGGGGTTGCATGTGACAACGGTCAAACGTCATCTCTGTGGGTTAAAATGTTCAGAAAACTGATGTCGGAAGCTCGCTATGTTCGTGGCACACGAAGAGATGGCAACTGTTATCTTAGAAGCGTTAGTGTGGTTTTGTTTCCAGACATGCTTAGAAGACGAGCGTACTGTTGTGCGTGATGTAATACATGACTCGATTAGGAGAGCATCAGGAGAGCGCAGACTTCTGCCAATAAAGTTTTAATATTCCATGGTAACATATTACATTAACAGCTTTGTAACAGTAACTTCACAGTGTTTATGTCCTGTGGAGAATTTTCTGCTGGGCCTGATCTTGCGGCTGAACACATCTAGGATCCGCTGATCATGACTCCGGATCCGCCATCCCGATTTCTCACCAGGGTTCAGTGGGCTTGTCTAGAGGCCACTTTCCAGCTGGACACCAAATGTGGTTATAATCGGCTCTAAAAAAAACTGTTTTGTTTTGTTTTGTTTTTCTCGTTATTCGGCTGGCAAACAAACAAGCTTACCAAAGGACGCAAACGAACACCTAACATCGTGGAGCCGAATTGTCAGACAGGAGGATTCTCCGTTAGCTTATATCGTCAGCTAGCTAGTGTTCAGGCGTGTGCACATGTGTTCCTTTTTACGACGCTTACTGTGTACACTTGAACTTGTGTAACAATTGCGCCGGTGTGTGCGTGTGTGTGTGTGCGCGCGCGCGCGTGCGTGCGTGCGTGTGTATGTGTATGCGCGCGCGTGTTTTTGCGTGTTAATCTGTGTTGTGTTATGGTGTATACATATTGTGCTGTTGTGTATTGCGTTGTGGTTTGCTGTGTTGTGTGCATGCGTATATGCGGTGTGGTATAGTGTGTGTGTGTGTGTGTGTGTGTGTGTGTGTGTGTGTGTGTGTGTGTGTTTTTGTGTGTTTGTGTGTGTGTGTGTGTGTGTGTGTGTGTTGTGTGAGCGCGGGCACATAGGCCTACATATACCTTGCTTAGCTTGCTTGCTACAGAACTATCAAGACAGCGAAGTGGCATGTATTCTAGTTTTGTACAACCGCATGTCATGACATGCTGTTTCGGACTTCTAGCCCAGGAAAGTCGCCTTACAACAAATGACAGAGGTTTGAAATATCCCGAGGAATACAAAATGCTGTTTTTGCCAGGTTTTTAACCGAGGGTTTAGAACAGCCTAGGGCGTTTGACACGTGGGGTATATAACGTGGGTCTGCACTATCCTATGCCCGAACATATATTGAAAGAAGTGTATTCTGACTTGTTACTCTCCGGTATACTTTGAGGACAAAACAGAATCGGAAGTAGATTAACATCAGAATCTGCTCCATGGTGGCTTTCGTCATTTTGTTTGCTTGGTCGTCACAGAGACTGCATTTGGTGACATAATCTAAATAATAATCGATTATCACTCGGGTATAAAAGATAATCTCTTGTTTGAAACTTCAAAACGGTAATGATTTTCAAGCTCAACGCCTCCAGATTTTAAGTAGATGCTTTGAAGTTAAATAAAAACAAACAAAAAAAGGAAAAAAAAAAAGGTCAGTAGTTTTAATAGTTCGAAGTACCCTTGTAAAATGTTAAAGGCGAATGAATCGAAAGTATGGCTTTAGCTAAGCGTATGTTAAGTGTTGTGTGAAAATAAAACTCGGTGACTTCTCGGTTGTGTATAAAAGAAAGAACTCAAATTGTAACTCTCGCCCACCCTCCCTCCCCGCGCTGAACTTTAAACTTCTCCTCTTCTGTGTTTTCTCTCTCAGCCTCCCACCCACCACCCCCACCCCCATCCCCTCACCACTGCCCCCCCCCCCCCCCCCCCCCCTTTTTTTTTTTTTTTTTTTTGATTTTTTTTCTTGCCCATCCTCATCATTGCACTGTAGAATATACAGCACTTATGTTTCCATGTTCGTGTCTTCAGAAACACGACCGGTCGCGACAGAAACTGGCCATATCACTGAACCTTCCATGAACATCGCCACGAAACTTCAGCCTGTCTCGGCTTGTTGGTAAATTCTGAGAACATTCAAAAGTCAATAAATTGCGATGTTTGTTACAAATTGACCAATGTCATTAGTTTGTTACAGCTGGATTGAGTAATGCATGCGGAAGTTGTTGCTTTGTGTTTGTACTTATGTGTATTGTGTTGGTCATTGAGGTTGTGTGCGTTTGTTTTCAGTATAATCTGTTCTCCTGGTTATTATTAGTATTAACTTCTGTATCCGACTTAGAGAGAGAGAGAGAGACGCTTCAGATACATTTTTATTGACAATGACCTGCATAGCCTTTATGTCAAGGGGGTGTACATTAATACTTGCAGCGCCGAAAAAAGTAATGCAAATAAACAAAAATGTATAACTAATAACGTTGATATTAATGTTAGGACTCGAAACCATGTACTAGAAGAGGAAAATTACGTGCATTTTCATCTTTCAAAATGACTTTGTAATTTTCTTAATAACATAATCATTTATACAAGCGCAATAAACGGGCACACATGTTCTCTGAAATAAATCATTTCCGCTGGACACATAAGTCATGAACGCCCGTTTCACTGTTATCCATGATAGTGAAGAGAACGGAAACATTAGATAAGGTCATCACGCTGCGTAAGGTACAGGGGAAAAAAACTTCAAACACTTGCAGTTGTTACCGAACATTTCTTTCTCTTGACATGAGTTGCCTCTGCAGCGTACATAGCTAGAAGAGAGATTATCCTGTTATCGTCAGAGGATAACAAACTATAAAGGTTATAATTCTGTGTAGCATCAATGTTGAAAAGTTGGGATTTCTCTCTGATGTCATTATGTGAGCTGTACAACGGAATATAAAGTGGTCTTCATTTTCTCTCACACCATCTGTACACATTACACACAAGTCATCATCTACAGTGCGTTCAGGATTAAACCATCTTTTGTTTGCATTCAGTCCAAGTGTCCTACTTCTCAGTCTAGCGAGCATATCCCTATGCCATTTAGGGATAGATAGAGAGGGGGGGGGGGGGAAGGGAGAGAAAGAAAGAGATGGAAGGGTCAAGAGAGAGACAGACAGACAGACAGACAGAATCAGGATAGTAGGTCACGTGTGGCGTCATTTACAAAGGTGAATCGATCCTTCAGATACTTAGTAGGGTCCCTGCATACAGGGACGGAGGTAGACTTGGCCTCTCAAGCAAACACTACGCCCCAAAACACAGCCTCATCCCACGAGCACAACAGCAACATCGGCCACGTGTCGCCTCCAATATGAAAATATAAAGTCTTTTTTTTTTAAGCTAGAATACAAGATACTGCATTATTTTTAGACAATGTATTTCTGTTTTTAAAATATTGAGTTGATTTATTTGAAACAAAATGAGGAGAGACTGCAGGAACTGTCAGACATGTTTTATTGTCCGCCGGCCTTGGACGCGCAATACAAAAACGGGGCGTGGAAGAGATGACAGAATGTAAATCCAATGATAAATCAGGTAACTGCAGACATAATGTTCCTGGTGTTGTTGTTATTGATCTTGTTGTGGTTGTTGTTGTTCTAATGACGTAAATCCACATAGACGACTCTCTCTCTCTCTCTCTCCTCTCTCTCTCTCTCTCTCTCTCTCTCTCTCTCTCTCTCCTCTCTCTCTCTCTCTCTCTCTCTCTTTCTCAGGATGTACAAAACTAACATCGCTAGGGTCGTGCCTCTCCGTTTTAATTCCGTTTCTATTAGTCTAGTTTTTGTCCTGTTCTTTATCTTTTAGGATGTTCAATGTTGTCTATGTTTTTAAAGGTTATTGGCTTCTTTTTAGTCTATTGTCCTGGGCGTAGTTAAGTGTTAATTATCACTTTATGCCCGTTCTTCATTGTCTTAAAACAATCAAGAATCTAACTCTCTTTCAGACAAAACGAACATCGCTATGGTTTGTTATTGTAGTGCCTCCGTTTTTTAGTGATATCAGTAGTTCTTGTTGTTCTGTTTAATGTAGGCTATTTCTTCACGTCTATCCCTTTTTGTGTGTTAATTATTTTTATGGATTCTTCCTGTCTATAAAACAGCAAGAATAGTCTGTAAATGGGGTTATGTTGACAGTTTTAGTGATTGTGGGTGAAAGTTAAGCAAGAGAACGGAGACCGTGTTGTATTGAACCGCCCAACGAACAGACCGAACAAATGGTGAGACGGATGCAACGCTTTTCGATGCCAACTGTTCTGACGTTTCGACGATGACTGGGGTTTTGTGTTTTGCTTTTGTTCGTCACTTTTGTGTAGGTTGGAACAGTTTGCTTCACTCTTTCCTTCTGTCTCTGTCTCTTCTCTCTCTCTGTCTTCGTCTCTCATCCCCTCCATCTCTCTCTCATTCTCTTCTCCCCCTCCCTCTCCATCTCTCTCTCCACTCTCCATCTCTCTCTCTTTGTCTGTCTGTCTCTCTCTCTCTCTCTCTCTCTCTCTCTCTCTCTCTCTCTCTCTCTCTCTCTCTCTCTCTCTCTCTTCGCTATCGTCTCTCTGTCGGTTGCCTGGCTGACTGAAAAGACCCCCTGGCTCGTTGCTTCTGTATTGTCATGTGCTCGATTCAATTCGTTTTGGCGGGCTGGCATCAGACCTGTGTGATCCAGAGAACTGAAGCAGGCTACAGCATTACTTTAAAAAAAAAAAAAAAAAGGCCAGGGTGCAAATATATACACACAAAACGCAGTGTAGATTAACGCTTATACAAGACAACAGTACAAAACAGACAAGCGACTTTCCGACAACTATGCCGTCTTCGTCGATCACAAACAACAGGCCTTTTTTTCTTTTTTTTTTTTTTATAATGTACACAGTAATGCTCTCCGGATCGCAGCGACCCAGAACTGTTATCTTCTATAGATTTGGAAATAGGCCTTCGTGTATACGTGTGGCGGGTTAGGAACTCAAATGGGGCTCGCTGTTGATCTGAGATGGTGTTTTCCTCCCTTTTTTTTTTTCAGTTGAATTGGGGAGAAAACGTATCGTATCAAGACGTTATGCATCAGATAAGTTGTGACTCGGGAACGATGCGTGGATGGGGCTTCTGGCTGATTCCTTGAGAGAGAGAGAGAGAGAGAGAGAGAGAGAGAGAGAGAGAGAGAGAGAGACAGACGGACGGACGGACAGACAGACCGACAGAGAGAGGGGGGATGGGGATGGGAGGAGTAAGATAGTGTGAATATCAGAACAATTAGTTCTGCTGTGGATGTGTAACAGAAAAAAGAAGCAGCAAAAAAAAAAGAAAAAAAAAAAAAAAAAAAAAAAAGAAACCGGATCTGAACTTTTTGGCCAATCTGATCCTCTTCATATCCCTCCACCTTCATCCTCGTCCCCCTCTCGCCCCCCTTCCTCCCCGGACCTCCCGTCAGGATAATGCAATCAGGCAGTGGTGGTGAAAGGGAGGGGTGGAGGGGAGGAGGAGGTGTGGTGGTCTTTGAGGCTGGCATTCAGCAGCTGGCGGGAATGTCGATGTGGCAGCACTGATACTGTCAGACTTCTTGTTCAGGGAAAACGTGCCGCCCAGTCATCGGGTATCGTAACGGTCGTCTGAATACACCGCTCAGTCCCTGTCTGTCTGTCTGTCTGTCTGTCTGTCTGTCTCTCTCTCTCTCTCTCTCTCTCTCTCTCTCTCTCTCTCTCTCTCTCTCTCTCTCTCTCTCTCTCTGTCCATCCGTCTGTGTGTCCATCCGCCTGTCCGTCCGTCTGTCCGTCCGTCTCTCTCTGTGGCCCCCCCCCCCCCCCCCCCCCCCCCCCCCCCTCTCTCTCTCTGACTGACTGACTCACTCTGTCTCTCTCTCTCCCTTCCCCTCTCTCCCCCCTCCCTCTACCCCCCACCCCTCCCCCCTCTCTCTCTTTCTCTCCCTCTCCCTCCCTCCCTACCCTCTTTCTATCTCATGCACGCGCGCGCGCGCGCGCGCGCGCACGCACGCACGCACGCACGCACACACACACACACACACACACACACACTGTTAACATGACCATGATCTATACTGATATAATGCTAAGATTATGATTGCGCTGTCCTGACACTCTATTATTTGTATTTGGCATCGTCCTAAGGAACGAGCATATCCCGCATGGAAAAAGTCAGATCATGTTAAGATTATGATTGCACACTCCTCTGACTCGTTTAGTTTTCATTCGTATTTGGAATCGTCCTAAGAGACGAGCATATCCTACATGGATAGAGTCAGATCATGCTCAGATTATGATTGACACATTTCAAACACTTTTAATTATCATGTGCACATGACAAGATTATGATTACACATTTCAGACAGTCGTTTATCATGTGCCACGTGACGCAGGCCTACATGGATATATCATTCGCACTGCACTGGCATGTCATGATGATCCCCCCCCCCCCCCCCCACACACACACACACACACACACACCTCCCTCCCTCCCCCAGTACAACAGCTCCCCCGCCTTCTTGGAGGTCTATGTTATCAACTTCCTTCTTCTTTTTTTTTTTTGTTTCCTTTTTTTTTTTTCGTTCACTCTCTTTCAGTCGGCCTTTTCTCGGTGTGTGTCTTTCTTGAATGTCGTCTTCTTGTCTTTCTGTCTTTGTGCGCCATTCTACCAGTCTTTGTCAGGGAAAAAAAATCTTCTACACTTTTTTTCCTGGTCATGTAGTTTACGACATGGCATGCCAGCGTTGTTGGTGTGATCTGGGGAGTAGGAAGTGAACAGTGTACACGCTTGGTGCAGGTTAGGAGGCTAGCTATCTGTCCGTTCTGCAGTGTCTCTTCGTCCATACGGCCTCTGTGTATTAGTTGGTTTCAGATTTAACGTCTGTCTACTCTAGGAGATATCAGACGAAAAATAAGGGAAAATAAGAGACCACCCTATCAACCCCAAACCCAACCAACCAACCAACCAACCAAACCATTAATGAAAAAAGCTTGAAAACAACAAAATGGTTTTGATGATGGAGAGAAGAGCGAGAGGAAGGGGCCTGTGTGTGTGTGTGTGTGTGTGTGTGTGTGTGTGTGTGTGTGTGTGTGAGACTGTCATGATCAGCGACCGCCGATCAGGGTGCACTGTCAGGGGGCCGGTACTCTGCCGCTGACCATATGGGCACATGAATAAGCGCTTGTTGGGGAGCTGGGCCGCCTACCCCTTGTGTAGAACAAGCGGGGGCTTGTCTGGACATAGGTCGGGGGCCAGCTTTGAGTTGGGGATCACAGAGGAGCTCGACCCTCCGATGGGCTGGCGTGTTTGTGTTGGCCGGTTGGAGAGATCGTGTCAGCCCGACTGTCAAAGGGGCAGGCAACCTAGACGCTCTTTGACCCTCCTGGTCCGTGGGTTAGAGTTATCTCCCCTGTCCCGTGTTTCCGCCTTTCTCACCCCATGGGTCTTGGTACCGTGGTCAAAACGCAGTGGGGGGTCCCGGGTTGGGGGGGGGGGGGTTTGGAGTAGGGGTCTGGAACAGTCATTGACTGTCCCTAATTAAGACTAGGGTAGAACTCCTCCCGTTTTATCCTCCCCAGTTAACTCCATGTGGTCGGATGCCAGTGCCTTCCTTAAAATCTGACGGGGTGATTAGCCTGGTGGCTTCACTTAGAGCTACATACGAAATGTGTGCCTGTGTATGAGTAGGGGGGGGGGGGGCTGGGCTGGATGTTGGTTGGTTGAGACAGGGTATTGGACAGAGATGTGCTAGCAATGGAGCTACTATGTATGAAGCTGAGGGGTGTGTCCCCCGAGTGTGTGTGATATATGACATGTTATAAGTTAGCGAGAGATGAAGACAACTGGGCTCTCGTTCACCGCTCTCAAGCAACGTACAACACCAAGGAGAGGCCTGAGACTGAGGAGAAAGGTGAACTCTGTGGACTCACGAGGAGACCACGAGAGCGAGACCCATAGGGCAGAATCACAGCAGCTCTCTGAGACAGGGAACAGAGGTGTCTGTGACTGTGACGAGATCCGACGGGGGGAAAGGCCAACCCCCAAATCTCGTGAAGGTTTGGGTCTGCCCTACTTGCAGTGTTTGTCTGGGACATGCAACCAGTAGGGATTTTGGAGACTGTCACCAAGTTCCTAGATTCCCGTCGTCCGTGTGACTTCCGTGAATCTCCGGTGAGGGAACTTTGGGGTCAGGTGTGAGAGAGGAGTCGGCGGCAGTGCCCTAAGATTCCTGTGCGTGACACACTCCCAGTCAGGTGTGACCCACGGTGAAGTGTCGGTGTGTCGGCAGTACATAGGAGACCCCCACAGGACGGTCCAGTGGGCGGAGTGACCAGAGACTTGGGCAAAGTCTAATAGGCCCAGTGTACTGCCGAGGCTCCAGCGAGGGAGCCGAAGAGGGGGACATCTCTGGCGGACGTCCGGCGCCGACGACAACCCGAGAGACTGAGTGGGGGGCGAAGTGCGGCCCCGACGGGAAACCGGCACCCGGCTGAGACTCCAGGGACCAACAAGTGGGCAGGGGTAGGCCAGCAGAAACTTGGAGGTCAACCCCTCGCCTTCATCCTCAGGTGTGAGGGTGTAAAGTCCGTGCCAGCAAGGACAACGCGACGACAGTAAACGGCAAGAAGTGGGACGGCGCCCCCACGACATTGAGAACTGTGTGAGCTTAGCCGAGTTCGAGTGTGTGTGTGTGTGTGTGTGGTGTGTGTGTGTGTGAGACCACCCCCCTCCCCCCTTCTGAAACCTAAGGTGAGGCAAATATTCTCTATGTCTTGCTATGATATTTGTTGATTTGCGTGTGGGGCGTTCATCCATTTCTTTTTTTCGTATTTTGATCTTTTTGGGGGGGATAAGTGGTAGGACTTACTATATACTTTCGGAACTGGTGGGAAGAACCAAGGTGGGGGCTCGGAGCTAATTATCAAATTGATTGAAGAATAAGTTTTCTTTTCTTGATTGAATAGATGTTGTTAATTGATCCCATAAAGTGTTTCATTAAATTGTAGAAATTGTTCCTTGGTTTTTCCCGCATGTTTATGGGTGGAGGGCGTGCGTTACGAGGAGCGCGAGTGATGCTTATAGAATATTAATATAATCTACTTAATCTGTGTAGGAAAAACCAAGCGAAGTGGCTGGCTGCTTCCATCACGGCCCGGTCTTATCCGCCTTACGGATGTTTAGCAACTTTGACAGTGAAGTGGTTGGGTGGTTTCTTTCTTTTTTTTTTTCACGGTGTATTTTTTAGGAGATGATGACCTTTCTACCCGTATGAGTTTGACAACCCTAAAAAAAAAAAAGAAAAAAAAAAAAAAAAAAAATCACCTCCTGTGTTGTCGGATAAACCGTCATGATAACACACTCTCTCTCTCTCTCTCTCTCTCTCTCTCTCTCTCTCTCTCTCTCTCTCTCTCTCTCTCTCTCTCTCTCACACACACACACACACACACACACACACACATACATATACGCGCATCCTAACTGCCACACGGTTCCATATGTGGAAGGCACAATGAAGGGGGGAAAAACGTTATTTAGAAGAATGAAGCTGTAGCCATTGTTGGTTGTGTGCCTGCGTTTGTTTACATAATCCACGGAACAGTAAAACGGAGCGAAGGTTTTCAAGGTGTTGATTTGGTCGTTCGTTATTTCTTTACGTGGGGTTGAGAGCACAAGCAAATTGGCATGTGCGTCGCCTTCAACCACAGAAAGAGTAACACTGCATTTCTGGTCCATTTTCAGGGGGGGGGAGGGGGGGGGGGGGGCGAGGGGGATGTTGTTGTTTTGATGGTGGTGGGGAGGTGGTGTTCCACTTTCTAAAACTGACTTTTGATGTTGGTTGTAACGATGCAAACCGTTTCTAAACAGGCACAATAGAATTTGAGATGTGCCCAATATAATGTCACCCTCACCTCCACCACCCCCAGGGAAGATGAGAAAAAAGAGAAATGGACTTCACATTTTTTTTTAAGATCAAAGTTAAAAGATCGAATTGGAGACTGTCATGAGTCGGCCGAATGTTCTCGAGCATTTAGGCAAATTAAGGGTAGTTTTTGCTGTTGTTGAGAGCAAGTTCCTTAGGTTCTTCAAGTGTGCAAATTCAGGCATCACTGAAGGAGGGGAGTTACTGGGAAGTGTTTCACATGTCCGAGGGATAGTGACAAGTAGTTGCCGACCTGCCGGTCCTGGCTAGAGAAGAGTGTCCACCATGAGACTGGCTATTAACTGGGTTGTCCAGCGGGCTAAAAGGAAGGCAATCGTGTCAGGTGACCGTCACGGGTAGGCGACCGACAGCCTGCAGGCAGAGTACAGCGACCCTTCAGTCGTTCTTGTTCTTAGGCATGAATGGAAGGCTTCGGCCTATTGAGTAACTTGCACCTTGTTGTCTATAGGTGGTAGTGACCACTTAAAACATCAGTCCTGGCTGGTAGAGAAGTCCAGGCTGTTAGTATAATGGGTAGCTTTGGGGAATGGAACATGAGTTGAATAGGAGGTTATGCATTACCACTTGGTACCCAAGTCCTTGTTGGTGCTAACAGTTGGTGTGTGTGTGTGTATGTGTAGGTGACTAGTGATTCCATTGGTGGAACAAAAAATAACTCAGGGATTTATTGGTACAAATCGTGTGATATGTGTGAGCCAGTGATTCCATTGGTTGAACCAGTTAAACTCGGGTTCTCTCTTTCTTTGAGAATGGATATAGGTGCCCTGGAAAACCAGGAAGTGTGGGACTCACTTAAGGGAAAGTGAACTCGCCCGTCTTGCTGAGGGCTCAAGAAAACACAGCGAGAAGCAGAGGTTGCTGTCGCCTCGTTGTCTCCTGGGTGGGACGTAAGACAGTGGAGGTTGCTGTAGCCTCGGAGCCGACGACGACGAGAAGAATTGTCTCCCGTGTGGGGACGGTCGACAGCAAGACGTGTTAGCCTGTTGGAGCCTAGACAGGGAGCTGCCAGACAACGGGGGGTGTTTGCAGCCAGAGAAGACCTGTGGGAGAGGCCGACAGGAGCCCTTTCCGTGGAGAGGGCGGAGTGCGGTGGAGTCCGGGAGACTCGGTCTGAGGGTGCAACTAAAGCTACGTTGCCAGTGTCCCCCAACTGGGATTTGGCCAATCGGAGGACACAACAGTGTGGCAGCTTCAGCTCGTGGTCGCACAGTGTGATGAGAGAAACTGACGGTCAACCAAGGAATGCTGGCAAGTTATGGACGTTTCATTTTTTCTTAAGTTTATAAATGTGCAAATGTAATAGTGAAATATTGTCTTTCCTGGTTAAGTAAGAATCACTGAAGAACAGGGGATGCGATTTATGAGATTGTCTGTATGGTGTTTACATTGTTGTATGATACAGATAATTGTGTTGTGTAGTGACGGGTGGGGGGGGCTCGGAGTCAAGTTAAATAAAAGTGATTATTTTCTGTGAAATGTTATTGGTTTCCCGTCACCTTTGTGCGGGCCCGATGTGAGTGACAGAGTGCATGTGCCTATGCGAGAGCGCATTTTGGTTGTGAAAGCGTAAATACTCTGTCTGTCTATAACCCCCTGCATCCCTGCATATGATAATCATATTTTAATAACGAGGGGGAGCGTCGGAGACCCGTCACAAATTGGGGGCTCGTCCGGGATGAACATAAATGAGTCATAAGTGATTTTGATTTCTGGGTTTTGTTCAATTGCAAAAGGATTTGAAATTTGTCATAATTGTGGAAACCTAGATTTTTTTTTTCTTACCGGGAAAGACGTTAGTCATGTGTTGATTGTTGATCTTTTTTCATGACTGTGCCTGTTGTTTGAACTTGCTTGATTTGGTTGCTGTTGAGATTGATTGTGTGTAGCACAACTGTTTGATCGCTTTATTTAGGAGTGATCGTGTGGATCGCTTTATTTAGGAGTGATCGTGTGGATATCGCTTGTTACTGTGGTTGTATTAGCCGGCTGATCGAGGGTTAGATAGCTTCAAAATGTCGACTGAAGAGGGTGCTGAGACAATGGGTCCGCTGAAAAAGATGGACCTCATAGAAGAAGGAAAAGCTTTAGGACTAAAGGGTCCGGAACTGAAGGCATATGTAGATGAGAACTGGCCCCGTGTAATCGAGGCTCAGAAAATACAAAGGGAAGAAAAACAGAAAAAGAGGAAAGAGAAGAGAACGGAAAAAAGAGAAAGAGAGAGGAAAAAGAGAGCTAAAGAGAGAAAAAGAGGAGAGAGAACGGAAAAAAAGAGGAAAGAGAACGGGAAAAGGAAGAGAAGAGAGAGAGAGAGAGAGAGAACGGAGAGAGAAGAGAGAAAAAACGGGAAAAAGAGAAAGAGAACGGGAAAAAGAGAAGAGAGAAAGAGAGAAAGGGAAAGAAGAGGAGAAAGAGAAAGAGAACGGGAAAAAGAGAGAGAGAATGGGAAAGAAGAGAGAGAGAACAGGAAGAGAGGAGAGAGAAAGAGAACGGGAGAGAGAAAGAGAGAAAGGGAAACGGGAAAGAGAGGAAAGAGAAAGAAGGGAGATAAGGCAGTTTGAGTTAGAAAAATTAAAATTGGAGAAAGAACGGGACGTGGACAAAAAACCCAAGCAAACTTTGCACCACATGTTAGTCCCTTGATCAATATGCCAAAGTTTGATGATAATCCGGACCATTTAGAGGATTTCATTTCGCAATTTGAAAGGATTGCCAAAGATCAGGGCTTACCCGAAGAACGGTGGGCCACAAATTTGTCCGCGCTGCTGACACCCCCAAGCTAGGGATGCTTTTTTTCTGCTTACCACCGGAAAAACAGATGGATTACGAGTCGGTGCGCGATGCTTTGTTTCAGAGGTACCAGGTAACCGCCGATAGATATAGGAAATTGTTCAGAGAAACTGTTCGTAAATCAGGTGAGACACACGTACAGTTCCTTTATCGGCTTAGGGCTCTCTTTGACAAATGGATTAGGTTAGGAAACATCGAACAAACTTTTGAATCTTTGAGGGAGGAGATCGTTAAGGAGCAAATTCTCTCCACTTGTCGGAAGGATCTCACAGTATTCTTGGCAGAAAGAGAATTAGGAAGTTAGAGGAGTTAGTGAAAGTTGCAGACAGATATGAATCTGCCCATGATCAGCGTAATGGGGTGAAGGGATCGAACCCAGTCGTCCCGTAATGCCCAGACCACACAGGCAGGGAGTGATTCGCCGACTCCCTACACAAAGGAGGCGAGACCACAGTTAGAAGCGGATTCTAAGTCCCGTGGCAACAGTGGGACTCAAGAGAATGTTAGAGTGAAACGCACATGTTTTAAATGTGGGCGAGAGGGTCATATCGCCAAGGACTGTAGCGGACTGCGAATACATTCAGTCGTTGCCGTTGATACAATTCAACAGGAAGGCAGAGTACCACCACCAACTACTAGGGCAGTAGTAACGGGAAGCCTGTGACCTGCTTGCTAGATACAGGATTGACTCTGGCGGCAATGGTAGAACCCGGTTTTGAGAGACACAGACTACACAGGGGAAACCACCTGCGTGCGATATGCAGATGGAAGAGTTAATCGGCTACCTTTAGCCCATGTCAGAGTAGAGTCAGAGTTTGTTAGGAGTACTCTCACTGCAGCGGTACAAAGGAACCTTCCCTATCCAGCTTTGTTAGGGGGTAGGTACATCCCTCCCAGAGCCTAACCAGGCTGCAAGTCAAGTAGGGAAAGCAAGGATAGTGCAGGGTAGGGACTCCTACAGGAAAGTAAACGGAAAGCAGGTGAAGTGCACAGGCGCCGCTGGCAGTAGAGCTAGCGCGGATCATGGTGTGCGTGGTGGTGGTGCAGTGGACCATGAAATAGGTCGTGTGGAGGTGGCCTTAGTGGCGGTGCCGTGGGCCACGGAGACAGCCGTAGTGGCAGTGCAGTGCTGTAGGCCATGGTGGTCGTAGTGGTGGTTCAAAAGGTTGTTGGCGTTGCCGTGGTAGTCAGAAATGTAGGAGCCATGGTGGCAGACCTCAGGGTCGGGGCCAAGAGGACCACAGAGTAACTGGAACCGGCAGCTGGGCTGGAACCAGGGTGGCTGTAATAACGCATGGCAAGAAGGTCGAGGTGACCAGCTATCGTTAGAAAATGCCAAGATAGTCAGCTCATAGTAGCAGATAGGCCAGTGTGTTGGAAAAGGGAAGTAGAAAATAACGCTCATAAAGCAATGGGCATAGGCACTGAGTGGGATTCGAACCAAGGAAGTTCCACACAGAAAAAGAAAATCGGTTCGGATAAGATGAGTGAGGGATCATCTCTTAACATTTTGAAAAGGGAGATGATCGTCGTCGCAGTGAATGGGCGCGACAGCCCAGTTCACGTGATCTTCGCACAACAGACCCTGAGGCAATGAAAGTCAAGGGGGCTGAATGTCAAGGAGATTTTGCCCGAACAGGCTAGAAGAGGATTGCGCAGATTTTCACGCGCTCCTTTAAGGACTAAAATGTGTGAAAGGTGCGCTGACTCTCTTGTAAAACCTGGAATGCGCAAACTATCTGCCCCAGGTACTATTGGCGAGCCACAAACGGCGGTCAAGATTGAGAGGGGCAGGAGTAGGTCAAGGGTTGGAATAATGCCTCCAGGGTGTTGCTGTTGTAGTGTGAACAACAGAAGTAGCACAATAGTAGGAGCAATGCCTTCAGGGTGTTGCCACCTTAAGTGTGAGCAGGTAGCAGTGGGACAATAGTATGACCACTGCCTACGGGCTGCTGTTGTCATGGCGTGAGCGATCATCCGTTACGGACAGCTACGGGGTAAATAATGTAGCTGGCTAGTTGGGTGTACACAACTGTGGTGACTCTGAAATACTGTTTTTTCTTTTCTTTTGATTTTGATGGCCCATTGTGGGGCGCGGTTGAGCCTATATTCATGTGTTATTTTTTTCATTTTTTGATATATGTTTATCAGTTGATGTTGCTTTGTTCATTGCCACTATGGATGAGTACGTACTCTCACGGTTATGATTTATTTTTTTTGGTTGATATCTGTTTGCTCATGTTGTTTTGTCACAGATCGGTAAAGTGTGAAATGTCCTTAAGTTGTGAAATCAGGATAAATGTTTGATTTGCATATTGTGTGTGAGACTGTGTGAGCAGACTGTGGCCACACGCCTGAATTTGATTTTGATGTTACGTACGTGGGGTACACGCCTGAATTTGAATCATGTCTTTGTGGATTGTGGCCACACCCCTGAATTTGAACCTTGGGTAAATCATGATTGTGCTATTTTTAGAAGTGGATGGAATGATTAATTAATATGTATGAACATGCTGATAGCTAACGCTATAGGGAGAGTTCTTGATTATATGTGAGCCAGTTTAGAGTTAAATGTTGTGCACAGTCGTTTATGACTGACCAAGAGTGATCTTTGGATTATCTGATTGATTTATTGGTTTTAATTGGGTACATTATCCATGTTAGAGATGTTGATGGAAGTGATATCTTGAAGCATAGGGGTAGTACTGTCATATCAACCCATGCATTTGAGTTTGTTTTATCCAATCTGAGAACATTCGTCCTGGAGGAAATGTTGATTGGAACAACATTCTTAGGTACGGGGTGTCATGAGAGTCGGCCGAATGTTCTCGAGCATTTAGGCAAATTAAGGGTAGTTTTGCTGTTGTTGAGAGCAAGTTCCTTGGGTTCTTCAAGTGTGCAAATTCAGGCATCACCAGAGGGGAATACCCCGAGTCGTTTACTGAAGAAAGGGGAGTTACTGGGAAGTGTTTCACATGTCCGAGGGATAGTGACAAGTAGTTGCCGACCTGCCGGTCCTGGCTAGAGAAGAGTGTCCACCATGAGACTGGCTATTAACTGGGTTGTCCAGCGGGCTAAAAGGAAGGCAATCGTGTCAGGTGACCGTCACGGGTAGGCGACCGTCAGCCTGCAGGCAGAGTACAGCGACCCTTCAGTCGTTCTTGTTCTGAGGCATGATGGAAGGCTTCGGCCTATTGAGGGTTGCACCTTGTTGTCTAGGGTAGTAGTGACCACTTAAAACATCAGTCCTGGCTGGTAGAGAAGTCCAGGCTGTTAGTATAATGGGTAGCTTTGGGAATGGAACATGAGTTGAATAGGAGGTTATGCATTAACCACTTGGTACCCAAGTCCTTGTTGGTGCTAACAGTTTGGTGTGTGTGTGTATGTGTAGGTGACTAGTGATTCCATTGGTGGAACAAAAATAACTCAGGGATTTATTTGGTACAAATCGTGTGATATGTGTGAGCCAGTGATTCCATTGGTTGAACCAGTTAAACTCGGGTTCTCTTTTTCTTTGAGAATGGATATAAGGTGCCTGGAAAACCAGGAAGTGTGTGACTCACTTAAGGGAAAGTGAACTCGCCCGTCTTGCTGAGGGCTCAAGAAAATACACAGCGAGAAGCAGAGGTTTGCTGTCGCCTCGTTGTCTCCTGGGTGGGGACGTAAGACAGTGGAGGTTGCTGTAGCCTCGGAGCCGACGACGAGAAGAATTGTCTCCCGTGTGGGGACGGTCGACAGCAAGACGTGTTAGCCTGTTGGAGCCTAGACAGGGAGCTGCCAGACAACGGTGGGGTGTTTGCAGCCAGAGAAGACCTGTGGGAGAGGCCGACAGGAGCCCTTTCCGTGGAGAGGGCGAAGTGCAGTGGAGTCCGGAAGACTCGGTCTGAGGGTGCAACGCGAGCTACGTTGCCAGTGTCCCCCAACTGGGATTTGGCCAATCGGGAGGACACAACAGTGTGGCAGCTTCAGCTCGTGGTCGCACAGTGTGATGAGAGAAACTGACGGTCAACCAAGGAATGCTGGCAAGTTATGGACGTTTCATTTGTTCTTAAGTTTATAAGTGTGCAAACAGAATAGTGAAATATTGTCTTTCCTGGTTAAGTAAGAATCACTGAAGAACAGGGGATGCGATTTATGAGATTGTCTGTATGGTGTTTACATTGTTGTATGATACAGATAATTGTGTTGTGTAGTGACGGGTGGGGGCTCGGAGTCAAGTTAAATAAAAGTTGATTATTTTCTGTGAAATGTTATTGGTTTCCCGTCACCTTTGTGCGGGCCCGATGTGAGTGACAATAAGCCGGCCCGTGTCCCCTGCCCCCTTGCCGTGATTATTTGCGGATTGTCACGGACTGTGGGTGTGTGTGTGCGTGTGCGTGTGCTTCGGGGGGGGGGTGGGGGGGGGGGGGGGGGTGGTGGGGGGGGGGTGTTAAGGCAGTCTGATGAGCAAGGGGAAAGAATAC
>JADBJO010000669.1:547500-557500 GCA_016801955.1 Conus betulinus | reverse complement strand
CCCAACTATCTTTCCCTGTCTCTCATTTATGTGCTCAGTTCCTCATCCCTACCACCTCTGTCAATCTAACCCCAACTATCTTTTCCCTCTCTCTCATTTATGTGCTCAGTTCCTCATCCCTACCACCTCTGTCAATCTAACCCAAGTACTTGTCCTCAGTGCGGCGTTGTTAACCTGAGACTGTTCCTCAGTATCACATGTTTGCAGTGCTTTGATGTTGTTTAGTCATTTGCTACGAACCATGCGTCCTTTCAATCCTCGACGCCTGCGTGACAAGAGCAGATTTGTGCCACAACAGACCATAGGGCTGGGGGCCTAAAATATTCATCCTTCAGTATTAAAGATAGGTCAGTCAATCACACACACACACACACACACACACACACACACGCTGTGGGCAAGCAAGATGGAAGAGCAGAATGAGGGCAAGGCTGTTCTGTCAGTGGTGTGGCCCGCAGTGTGCGTGACGCTCTGTCTGTCTGTTGTTTGTCTGTCTGTCTGTCTGTCCCCCCCCCCTCTCTCTCTCTCTCTCTCTCTCTCTCTCTCTCTCTCTCTCTCTCTCGGGGGGAATGGCGGTGGCATGGCTGTATTGCGTTCACTCATAAAACTGATGGCGTAGCCTAGCTCGTCTCGACCACGGTACAAAACAGCAGAACGGAGATCGGTGGCGATGTTGTACTCTGCCATACACGCCGCATCCTACTGAGGACATCTTTACCGGCACACATTCATCTCTCTCTCTCTCTCTCTCTCTCTCTCTCTCTCTCTCTCTCTCTCTCTCTCTCTCTCTCTCTCTCTCGCGCGCGCGCGCGCGCGCGCGCGCGCATACATACATGCTCGCGCACGCTCGTGTACATTACGTACAAACACGTGTGCCTGAACACGTGAATATATATATGCGTGCGGGTGTGTGTGTGCAAGCGAACGATCCCCACATATACGTACAAGCGAACGATCCCACATGTACGTACGCGCGCATGCGTGCATTCACACACACACACACACACACACACACACACACACACACACACACACACACACACACACACACACATATATCGTCGCCATTACGTTACACTGCATTAAATTACACTACGAACGTAATAACAATAGTCTCACACACACACACACACACGCACACACGCACGCATGCACGCACGCACGCACGCACACATTATATCGTTGCATTATGTTACACTACAATAAATTACACTACGTACATAAAACATAACAATAGTCACACCACACGCACACACACACACACACACGCGCGCGCGCGCGCGCGCGCGCGCGCGCACGCACGCACGCACGCACACACACACACACACACACACACACACACACACACACACACACACACACACACACATGCATGCACGCACGCACACGTCACATCACATTACATTTACATATGCCTTACATTGCGTACATAGAACAAGAACAAAAGCTACACACACACACGCGTACACACACACTCACACCCACCCACCCCACCACACCATCACCTCACACACGCGCGCGCGCGCGCACGTGCACAAACACACACACACACACACACACACATTGCATTACACTACGTATATTAGAGTAACAACCTGTCATACACACACACACACACACACACACACACACACACACATTGCATTACACACTACGTATATTAGAGTAACAACCTGTCATACACACACACACACACACACACACACACACACACACACATGCATGCATCATATCAAATTACAGTACATACATAAGAAACAATCATAACAGCAACACACACACACACACACACACACACACACACACACACACATACTTGCGCTCGCGCGCGCGCGCGCGCGCGCGCGCGTGAAGAAAGGAAGGGCGGTCAGGGGAGGAGGAGGAGGAATAAGGGGGAGGGGCCCTCCAACAGACGGAGCTGTATCCCAGTGATTGCAGCTGGTGGTATGTCACCTGCAGCCACCACCACACCACAGGGACAGAGAGAGGCTTTCACCGGCTCTGCCCGCCCGTTTGATGTGCGTGGCACGTGGAGACAGCCGTGAACACTTCGCTGTTGCTGCTGCTGCTGCTGCTGTTGCTGCTGCTGTATCACTTAGATCTTCTGTAGTGGCCAGCATGACTTCTAGAGCTGTGCTTCGGTCCGTTAGAAACGCGTTACATGTGTGTATGTGTGTGTGTCTGTGCAACATCAAATGCTCGGGAGAAAGAAACAACAAACAAAACCTTGACGCTGAGAGACGTAGAGGATGGAGGCAGAAATAAACCGGAAAGAAAAAAAAAAAAAACTCAAAGAGTGTTTGCCTGGCTGCGTAGTAGCCATCTGAACTCCGTATAGTTTTGTGGTGGTGGATTTTGTTTGTTTTTTTTTTTTTTTTTAGCTTTTTCTTCTTCTTCTTTCTTCTTCTTCTTCTTCTATTAAAACTAGTTGGGAGCTTTTTTTTGATCAACTAGCGATGGTTTTCTCATTTGGTTTCTCTTAGGCGAGAGAGAGAGAGAGTGTGTGTGTGTGTGTGTGTGTGTGTGTGTGTGTGTGTGTGTTTATGTTTCTTTGTGTCAGTGTGTTATGTGTGTGTGTGTGTGTGGGGGGGGGGGGGGGGGGGGGAGAAGTGTTATGCATCTAGGACGGGGCATGCGGCACGTTGCTCAGTGTGTATGTGTGTGTGTATATATATATATATATATATATATATATATATATATATATATATATATATGTGTGTGTGTGTGTGTGTGTGTGTGTGTGTGTGTGTGTATTATATAGGCTGCTAAGTGACAGAGATTATGGTTCATCGAGAGTCCAGTCAGACGAGCGAAGAGGAAGAAAGACATGTAACGCTGGAATGACTGCCCATTGATGTAGTTATACAAGACGGGAAAAGGAACAATGGTAACACCACCAGTGTCTGAACGCGTCGGTGTCTCTCGCACTCGCAGTGAAGGGAAGTCGAAGTAACGGGGACCATGCCACAAGGACACGGAGGCAGACTGAGATCCATACATCAGTCTGCCATCTCCAGTGCCGATCAACACCCGGTGTGGACTAGGATAATAGTGAAGTCAGCTGGGTGAAGTCAGCGAACAACAACAGCAACAACGACGACAACAACAACAACAGCAACAAACAACAGCAGCAGCAAAACATGGGGGCCGATTTGGAAAAAATGAAACGCTGCTCCGACGAAGACGACGACGAAGAGAAAGACCCGGACTCGAAGAACGACCAGGGTGGAGCTGGGGGCGCCCAGAACGGGGACAACGACGACGACGACGACGACGACGTGTTGGACCCCAAGGACGAGCCGTGCGGGTTCCAGAGGAACCGCTCTGGCAGCATCTACAGCAAGCCCAAGTGGCAGGACCAGGTGGCCCCGGACAGCGCCGAAAGCGTCACGCTCTTCGCCGACGACGGGCGCCAGAAGCTGTGCCGGGCCTACACCATCGCCGCCTGCAGCCGCTTCCGCCACCGCTCCGGCTCGCCGCTCCGCGCGCCCGGCGGCTCGCCGCTGCGCGTGATCCGGGAGGAGAACCGCAACGACGGGTCGGAGTGGAGTCTGGTAGTAGTCCGTCCTTTTTTGGTTTCCTTATATTAGGGCTTTTTCTACTTCTTCTTCTTCTTCTTGTTTGATTTGAGTGTACGCAGATCTGGGTCTTAGAGGGACGCTGAAAGCCGGGATTCTCTGTCTGTCTGTCTGTCTGTCTGTCTGTCTGTCTCTGTCTCTCTCTCTCTCTCTCTCTCTCTCTCTCTCTCTCTCTCTCTCTCAGAGGAATCCCAAGGCACCACATCTCCACCGTCCCTTCCCCACCACTGCCTGTTCATCCTTATCACCCACCGTTCTTTTACCCGTGGTTTGTGGGTCTGAGTAGCATCAGTGTCGTTATTTTTTGTTATGAGTTTACAGTCATTATAAATTCATTCTTTATTTTCAGAAATTAAAAAAAAAAAAATACGGGCAGATAGAACTGCGTAGGTGGTAAGAAGGGGGTAGGGTGGATGGCGGTGGGAGAGTGTGTGTGTGTGTGTGGGGGGGGGGGGGGGGGGGGGGGGGGGGGGGGTAAAGGTGTATTGGTTAGCGTTTATACATTGTTGATCCACCGATTTCTCCTGTCCGCACGCCCCTACTTCTTCCGTTTCAACCATTTGTACTCCCAGTTCTTATAGAACAGGGAGTACTTTACAGTGAGAACGAAGAAGTGCTGTGTGTGTGTGTGTGTGTGTGTGTGTGTGTGTGTGTCCCTGGTCAAAATGTGTTCCACTCGCTCCAGACAAAACTTCGGGGTCGATCTTTCTGAAAATGTGTGGGCATGTTCATTATGGGTCACGGATGATGCCCGATGTTTTGTTTTTGCCAGAATAGCCGTTACTAACGGCTGTGACGGCCCAAAACGGTTTTTCTTCTTCATGGAGTATCATAGAAAGTACTAGGCAGTCACTTATCTCAGTGACGAAATTATTATGACGCATGTTTCATTGTGATGTGTGTGTGTGTGTGTGTGTGTGTGTGTGTGTGTGTGTTTTTTAATTATGACGCATGTTTTGATTGTGACTTTTTTTTACACGTGTATTCAAGATAAACTGGGAGTACGTTTATATGCTTTGCATCTTGGTTTCTTTTTTTTTTTTTCCATAAACCAGTTTGACAGTATCTGTGAGAGCAGGAAATGCTGAGAAGGACTTATGAAATAGGAAGTAGATATTAGACCAGTCAGGTTCAGGAAGTGATAGGACAGTGCTCTGTCTGGGTTTCTGCCCCTGTGTCTGTCTAAATGTCTGTCTGTCTGTCTGTCTGTCACATTCAGGCATGCACACACATATGCACATTCATGTGCATTCACACGCACATGCACATAGGCATGTACATTCATGAGGGCACACACATTCACATATTTCTCTCTCTCTCTCTCTCTCTCTCTCTCTCTCTCTCTCTCTCTCTCTCTCTTCATGAAAAATGGCTTATGGTATAAGATTGATATAACATTGTGTGATACAGTCAAATGGAATGATGTAGTAAACTGCACTGAAAGAATATGAGCTAGATAGATATAAGCTTAATTCAGCATAGTGAAATATGACACTTGACCGTGAAACAGCACATAACTGTGCAGAACAGAGTGTAAAAGTGAAGTATAAAGCTAATTTCATACTGTCCACTACAGTGACATGGAAACCGCCCTGAAGACTGCAGAAAGGAAGGTGGGAGGTAGGTAGAAAGTTGGTTTCATTAACATTATAAAACAAAGTGAATTGGAACTGGACACAACATCGTGCAGAAAAGAACGTAGGAGCAAGGTGCTAGACTGATTTACCACTGTCAGCCACAGAGACATGGAACAATGCAAAATCATCATGCTGAAAAGAATGTAGGAGGGAGGTGCAAGGTTGATGTACTGTTGTTGAGCAATACAATATGGAACACACCCCTATCTGGAAGAAAAGAATGTAGGAGGGAGGTGCAAGGTAAATGTACTGTCGTTGAGCAGTGCAATATGGAACAACACCCTATCTGGAAGAAAAGAATGTAGGAGGGAGGGAGGTGCAAGGTTGATGTACTGTTGTTGAGCAATACAATATGGAACAACACCCTATCTGGAAGAAAAGAATGTAGGAGGGAGGTGCAAGGTTGATGTACTGTTGTTGAGCAATACAATATGGAACAACACAGTATCTGGAAGAAAAGAATGTAGGAGGGAGGTGCAAGGTTGATGTACTGTTGTTGAGCAATACAATATGGAACAACACAGTATCTGGAAGAAAAGAATGTAGGAGGGAGGTGCAAGGTTGATGTACTGTTGTTGAGCAATACAGTATGGAACAACACCGTATCTTGAAGAAAAAATGTAGGAGGGAGGTGCAAGGTTGATGTACTGTTGTTGAGCAGTGTCTGTGTGGAACAACACACAGTGTCTTGAAGAAAAGAATGAAGGAAGGAAGTGCAAGTTTGATTTATCATTGTTGGTAATCACGTCGTGGAACAACGCAACGTCTTGCTGAAAAGAACATAGGAGGGGGACTGCAAGGTAAATATGCCATTGTCAAGAACTGTGACATGGAACAACACAGTATCTTGCAGACAAGAGGGGCAGCCAAGACATTACGCAGCATGGGACGAGGTCAGTGTCGCAGCTGTCTGCATGGCCTGATACTCAGCTGGATATGAAAGGCGCTCTGTCTGTGAGCAGGGAGTGGCTGTTCCAGCAGAAGAGTAATGCAGGACTGGCAGGGATGAGGAGATAAGATAAGATAATGTTGCTTATAGCCCAGCTGACCGTAAAGGGATGAGGAGTATCATTGACAAAAAACAAACAAACAAACAAGAGAGGTCTGGAACATATTACTTTGTGTGCACAAACATTGCACTGCAAACCATGGCTTTTCTTTTTTTTTTCCCCCAAGATTCACTCTTGCTAATTTTAAGTCATCTGACCACCAGCGGAGTTTAGACAGAAGTGTCTTCTTACTTTATAAACATTAACAGTGTGCATGCATCTTAAATCACAGGCAGTATGTGTATATGTATGTGTGTGTGTGTGTGTGTGTGTGTGTGTGTGTGTGTGTGTGTGTGTGTTAGTAATGCATGCATTAACACACAGGACTTTTAACACATCTCATCTCAAGATCTGCCAGGGTTTTCACAGAAGATGACCCAGAAGAGAACATCTCCTCTATGGCTGTCTTGAACAGGCATGGAACCCAGGATCCTTACACACATATACACAGAAAAGTGCTTTTTGCTCAAAAACTAACCCAGTCCCCGGGTGTTTCGCTATCGTCATGCTCTTTTTCTGCTCACAACCTATGTATATTTCTTTTTCACTCTCCAGTATTTAAGAGTGAAATCTGTGTGACATTTTGTAGGAAGGGGAGAGGGAGGGTCAAAGAGAGAAAAGAGGGGAAGAGAAGAAACAATACAATGCCAGGAGATTTACCCAGACGTTGTGTTGAAACGGTTATGGCTAAGGCAATCACAGAGTACTAATGGGGTGGACTGGTGAGAGACATAAATTGTCATGACGACAGTGTTCCGGGTTTGGGGGGCAGGCATGCTTGCTGATGGTTATCTCCCTGCTTTGTGTATCAATAATGGATCAGATGGAAAGGGTGAAAAATAGGTCAGATGTTTTCTGTATATTTTCTGCTATGCTTCTCTCTCTCTCACTCTCTCTCTCTCTCTCTCTCTCTCTCTCTCTCTTAGTCTCTGTCCCTCCATCTCTCTCTCTCTCACTCTATCTCGCTCTCTGTTTCTGTCTCTCTCTTTCTTTCTCACTCTCACTCTCTCGCTTTCTATCTCTCCCTCTTTCTCTCTCTCTCTCTCTCTCTCTCTCTCTCTCTCTCTCTCTCTCTCATTGTTTAAGAAAGGTAGCATAATGATCTGTAGAATTTCAACTATGGAGGAATTTCTTCATCAGAGATTTCTTTTCCAGTCTTGAATTATATGAGTCGTGAGAATGAATTGATCTAAACAATGTTTAGTGATAAATATCAAGCGTGCTTTAAGCAAAACTTACTGTTGACCATTTGCTTGGCATTTTTGTACTCCGCCAGAATCAGTTTTCTTCAAATAAAACATTATATGTTACATTCATTAATTCTGAAAAAGGTTTTTGACACGATTTCTAGAAAATAAAAATAAACACTTTATAAATGTATTAAAACTTTGTACAATGTTGTCAAAGCCTGAGTCCAAAGTGGTGCGCAGTTCACAGGTTATATCAGTTACAAATGATGTGGAACAGGGCAAAATATCATGGTGATATTTATCATCCCATTTTGTTTTCCTTATTTATGATTGAGTTTGTACTTGAAATGATTTAACAACAGCAGACATTAGTGCAGCTCAAGGCACTGATTTGTTTAAAGTATTCATTTCATGATTTGCTGATGATTTTGTGATCAGGACCAATGGTTAGTTTTGCAGGGGCAGTGAGTTTCTCATTTCATGATTTGCTGATGATTTTGTGATCAGGCGCAGTGGTTAGTTTGCAGGGGCAGTGAGTTTCTCATTTTATGATTTGCTGATGATTTTGTGATCAGGCGCAGTGGTTAGTTTGCAGGGGCAGTGAGTTTAAAGCAGTTTTTTGCAGAGCTGCAGCCCAACTGCAACTTAAAGTCAGCATGGATAAAAGTAGTATTGTTGTTTGTAGAAAAAGGAGGGGGGGAGGGGGGGGGGGGGGGGCGAGGGAGGGGGGATGTTCTAGTAAGCAAGGAAAGATGGTGGTATTATAGCACAACAGTAAATGTTCTGAATGCATATTAGTATTGTGTTGTATTGTTTCCCAGAAAACTGAGTTTCGCCATTGCAGGCCATGAGTTGGCAAAGTGAACTGTGATAGCTATTTCCAGTAGCATATTTGACCTGCATAATAATTAGTAGTAATTTCTTCAAGTTATTGATTCGTAAGTGCAACTGATAATTTTGCAGGTGCATCTTTGGTAACAGAACGTGTTTAAGTGATTAATTAAAAGAAACATCATGGCAGTTTTTTTTTTTTAAACGATGCCTGAAGGTAAGGTCAGACAGGTTGATATCCTTTGTTCATTCACTGTTTGTTGTGTTAGATACTGGCTAAAACTACCACAGATGGAATACCATGGATTACTAGGCAAAGTGTATAAATATACTGTGAAAATCAGGCCCATAAAGGTAAAATTGATTGGGCAGTGAAAATTGGTTGTGTCTTAAGTGCTTACAGATTTTACAACATATGGGGAAATCAAGGTTCAGGCTGTATAAATTCTTCCATTCAAATTATTTAGGAAAGGATAATTGATTGTACAAGGCAGAACTGGGATCATCACAGGAACAGAGGTGGGAGGTTCACACAATAGAGAACATGTAAATTATCACGCAATATGGAGCGCGTGCACACACACACACACACACACACACTCACTCACACACACACACACACAGGCACACATGTCTGCGCGCACATTCACTCACACTCACATTGTCTGATATCACTTTTAGTGGGAAGACATTAAACTGAAGAACAACAACAATATGGAGCCATACTCTTTGTAAGGATTTGAACGCCTTCAGCAGAAACATTTTAACAAGATGAGATTTGTACACACTTCAAAATATAAAATCAACCGTGACTGTGAAAGTTTATGTTCCTTATGTAACCTACACTGGCAAATAATTTCACTGTCTGCTGTCCTGCATTTGAAGATCTGAGGTATAGTTTATATTCATTCAAAACACTATAATGATCTTGTGAGCTTAGATCGACATTGCTGGCAGCTTCAAGAAATGAAGAAACAAAAAGGGGTTTTACCATAATTTTTTGTTCTTTTAGTATTCAAGAGGAGAGAGAGACAGATCTGTCTTGAATTACTGCAACTTTTATTTGTTGCATGCTTTTAGCAGCAGTGTAATAATGCAGTGGTTTCTCTGCCCATCAAAATGGTGTAACATTCTTATTCAATCACGCTTACTATGTTTGTTGCATGTTACTACCATCCTAGGAGTATTACAATGTTATTTATGTTCACACCCTTTTACAGGGTCTTTGGCAATAATGATTGAAATTCTGTTGTTGTGTTCTCTCTCTCTCTCTCTCTCTCTTTCTCTGTTATGTGTGTGTGTGTGTGTGGACTGGAATGAGACTGCACCTTCCCACTAAAAGAAAACAAAAAACAAACAAGGGAACAAACCAAAACACACACAAATAAAAGAAAAGAACAAGAACACACAAAACTTTTTTTTTTTTGGCTCTGGCTTTGATGTCTAGGCGCGCAAAGCCAATAGTAGAAGCCTACACAAAAGGATAGAAGAGGTACTCCATAGACAGGGTGGACCTCAAACAGAAGACAGCTAGGAGAGGCAAAGAAATACATTGATATAATTCACACATTTTTTTCTTCTGCCCTAAAAAAAAAATCATTAAAAAAAGGGAAATAAAAAGGTACTGGTAGGAATGTGAATTGTTTGTCATGAGAGCAGCAGGCTGGAAATGTTTGATGTTGATGTGAGCGTGTGTAGAAATAATGAACAAA
>JADBJO010000669.1:527500-530000 GCA_016801955.1 Conus betulinus | reverse complement strand
ATCAATCAATCTACCAAATATGAAATAACAATAGTGCATTAAGCCTTTAACATCAAATTAAGTAAAACAATAAGAAAACTACAGCCAACACATACATTTGCATATCAATAATTGAATAAATAAAATACATATGTATGTGTGTGTGTGTGTGCATGCATGTGCATGCATGTGTGCATGCGAATGTGTGTCTGTCTGCATATGGGTGAGCAGGTGGGGTAGGGGGCAAAAAGTCAGGGGAGGGTATTGTGCCTTATATGTTGATGTTGTAACATCCACTTGCAAGATCTTCCATAAACCTGTTTTCTCTGCGCCTGTGTGTTTCATATTGTTGGTATTTTTTCTTGTAGTGATGTTATGAAGAACTACATTGAAGTGGCAATTTTTGATTCGTGCTCTAGATATGGTTGTTATGTAATCCTTGTATCAGCTGGCTGGTTGCTCATAGCTCCTTCTGAACACAAAGGGTGGGTAAAAAAAGAAAGAAATAAAGAGCAGTGAGATGGAATGCTCACCTGTAATACCCTTGGAAATACAGGTTATTGTTGTCATCGTCATGTTTGTTTCTTTGTTTCTTAACTCCTTGCATGCTCTTCTGTCTTTCACCTTTGTGTCTTACTTTTTCGTTTTTCGGCAGTGCCTGTGTGTGTGTGTGTGTGTGTGTGTGTGTGTGTGTGTGTGTGTGTGTGTGTGTGTGTGTGTGTAGCCTATAGGCATGAACAGTAGTGTGTGTGTGTGTGTGTGTGTGTGTGTGTGTGTGTGTGTGTGTGTGTGTGTGTGTGTGTGTGTGTGTGTGTGTGTGTGTGTGTGTGTTTGTATTTCTCACAAAGACACCTGTCACACTTGCATGCATATACAAGTATGCAGGTTCTATGTAGTACATACATATATGCACATACAGATAGAAACATGCACACTCATATACACACATTCACACACGTGCACACACACACACACACACACACACACACACACACACACACACACACTCTCTCTCTCTCTCTCTCTCTCTCTCTCTCACACACACACACACACACACACACACACACACACACACACACACACACACACACACACACTTTGATCTCCAAATAACATTGCACAATATCATGCAGCATATTCACAGACGGACAAATACCGTGTGTCCAGACCTACCTCCTGTATTTTGGGGGACATGAGCATTATTCTTTACAACCTCAGCATACCTGTTAACTGCCATGTGCTGCTTCATGCATTAGGTGTGGGAGATCCTCATCCAGGGTTTGACAGTGAAGGGAAGGAAGTGTTTCCAGCTATGTTTGTCGTCTGCTTCCATTAACATGTCTTAATGTTCCAGCAGCATTGCCGCCTCCTCATTGTTGGTTTTTGTCAGATCTTCTGCACAGTGTGGGGGTCTGGTTGTGTTGCTGTCTTTGTGAGTCTGGGACGTAGGCTGTCTGGTTACAGTGATAAACAGTAATCCTGCCTCCTGAAACATTTCCTGCAGGTCGCTTCCTCTGTGCTATTGATTTCTGGATTTTTTTGTTGTCCCCTGATGTCTGTTTTCTGCTGTCTAACTCTTTGTGTTTTTTTTTTTTTTTCCCAATCCGCAAAAGCTTCTCTTCCTTTTGTGTGTGTGTGTGTATGTGTGTTTCGGATGTCTTTTTTTTTTTTTTTTTTAATTGGGCTGGTCCTTTGATATTGAGGACTAATGAAATCGGTCCTTTGATATTGAGGACTAATGAAATCGGTCCTTTGATATTGAGGACTAATGAAATCGGTCCTTTGATATTGAGGACTAATGAAATCAGTCCTTTGATATTGAGGACTAATGAAATCAGTCCTTTGATATTGAGGACTAATGAAATCGGTGGGCTCTATCACCAAACTTGGTCAGAGATCTGAATTCTTTCTTTCTTTGTTTCCTTGTGGTTTTTGTTGTGTTGCTGTTTCTTCTCACTTCAGACTCCACTGGGAAATTAGGCAAAACAGAACTGACTCATAAGTCATATTAAGCCTTTCTGCAAAAAGAATTGGACAGTTTCTTTTTGGGAGATGGTGGGTAGAAGACATTCCTCTGGCACTTTTGTTCCAAGGCTAACACTAAATGATACTGTGCCTCATATGTTCTCATCATCAGAAAAAAAGTGTTAAACATATGTTTAAATCATATCATCGCTACTGAACATCTATTGGACGAAGATCTGCAGATGATTTTTTGGTATGTGACTCTCAAATCAACACCACCACTTTACAGTCTTGGTGGATAAAGATTTATATTTTGCAGGAGGAAAAAAGCTACAGAGTGAAATAAGTGATGTCTTGGACGTATGTTCCCTGGTTTCCCATATTTTGTTTTTCTTCTATTGGTTTTTTGTTGTTTTCTTTGTTGTTGTTGTTGTTGCTGCTGCTGCTGCTCATTATGATTCTGACTAGGTGCTATGCAACAGATGTTTATATTGACATCAAGACTGCTGTTTATCATGATAATAATCACTAGGATGTGTTAGGGTTTTTTTTGAGT
>JADBJO010000669.1:495000-522500 GCA_016801955.1 Conus betulinus | reverse complement strand
GCCAATAAATGAATTGGAGTGGCCGGTGCCCTTAGCATGGCCTCATCTTCACCTTCCTTCACAGGGATTCCAGAACCCTGACACACACAACTAGGCATTGTATGTCTGGAACTCACCACTATTATTACGGAAAAAAAATAATGATAAAAACAGTATTTACTGTGTGCCAGGAAAGTTCAGTGTCTGTGCATCAGAAAGGAAAGAAAGAACCTGTTGCATCATTTTGAATTATACACTTCCCATGTTGCAGGTCCGGATGGGCCCACTTTGTCACATAAAACTGCACATTGAGTCTAGGTCCAGGTGACCCATATCCTTGGTTAAAGTATGAAGCACTCTGGTAGAAATGCATCCAAAAGGACCCGCAATACCTGAAGAGGGATAAATACACTCAAAACACACTGTAAAGACTATGTCAGATGTATGGGTGCTTGGGGGCCTGCAACGTCTGGAGTGTGTTGTCAGGAGCGAAGGTGTACAGTTCAGTGAAGGCGATGGACATAGGTACAAAAAGGATGTCAGTAGATAAGAAGTTAGGTACACATCAGGGTAAATAGTTCTGTTGTGCATCTTTCGTTCATCACGGGCAGTCTTTGTTCAAGGATTTGGACATGGCCAAGACCTTTTGTCCCCTCTGAATGACCACAGTCTCAAAAGGGATTTGTGTGGATCGCTGTGCATGAATAGGAATGAAACTGAAACTGAAACAAGGTTTAGCATCAAGGGGGGTAATCCACCTCACATTCCCTCACCACACACATGCATTCCAGAAAATTTCATGCTTACAGTTCCTGAAGCATGGTGTTGTTTTGTTTCTTCTGTTTATTTGCTTCCTTGTTTTCCTGCTTCCATGCATACATGACCCCAGTGATTTGACAGATATTTCGTGGCCATTACAGCTAATGCTGTGGTCCATCACCCCAGGAAGAAAGAGAGATGGTCCCAGAATTCCTCCCCCGCTGTCATATTGCAGCTCTCTCATTGTACACCCCATTGTCCGCCTGTATGGTAGGTTGTATCTTAATCAGATTAAGCAACACAGGCATATAAAGGCCTTGGTTGCCAGTGCAGCTATCTCATTTGTACAGAACTCTCTAGAGGCATTTTTGCTATTAATTTTAAGATTGTGCCCGACATTACTAGGATAGTTTGGGTTTTTTTTTTGACAGTTTACTGTGGTGGCAGATGAATGTGAGATTGAAGCAAGAGTGGAGTCTGAACAGTACTTTAAAAAAACGCTATCTTTTGTGGGGAAGAACTCCTTGACTGTGTGTTACAAAGCCGACCTGGGTCTGCCAAATGACTGACATAGATCAGCACTTGTAGGAGAATGCCAAAGAGAAAGAACAAGTTGATATCTTTTTTCATACTGCCAGTCATGATTGTTTCCCAGAAATTGCTGCAGTTTCGTCTGTCCTCAAGACAAATCCAGCTTGCTGTGATGTAAACATGGGCCATCAGCATGCCAAGGGCCACAACTCTTCTACAACTTCTGTCCACAAGAGGAAGAATATAATGGCTGTTCACATGCTTGTAACTGTAAATATAAGTGAAAAGTGTCAGTTTCCTGCCCCCCCCCCCCCCCCCCCCCCCCCCCCCTTCCCCCTCCCCATCCCTCCAACCATCACTCCATCACTCCACCCATCGAAATTAGCTCCACCTTCATATCCATTATTTTTGCATTGCTCCCAATATAGGTCACCTCTTAACCCTCTGTTCTGTGGAAAGCGGACTCGGCCTTGACAGCTGGCTGTCAGGTTACAATGTTCGAGGAGTTGAACAGGATCTCTTGCTCTCTCTTTGTGTCGCTTTTTCTGTGTGTGTCTCTTCATATGTATATGTATCTCTGTCTCTCTCTCTCTCTCTCTCTCTCTCTCTCTCTCTCTCTCTCTCTCTCTCCCCCCTCCCTCCCTCCCCCTCTCTCTCTCTCTCTCTACTCTCTCTCTCTCTCTCTCTCTCTCTCTCTCTCTCTCTTGCCCCTCTCATATATCAGATGAATGACTTGTACAAATTAATTGGAAACAAGATCTGTGTGATCGTGTGCTTCTTGGCTGATTCTTATTTTGCAGTGGAATGAAATACAGCAAAACAAAACAATGATCATAGTGTATACTTGCACACACACACACACACACACACACACACACACACACACACATGCGTGCGCGCACGCGTGCACTTACATGCACAGACACACATCACACACACGCTCATGTGCGCCTGCACACAAACATACACACAAGTTCAGACTTACATCAAAGATCTCCTAACAGAAGACTGAGACATGCAGACATTAAATGAGCTTTTTCAAATCCATCTGACACAGTTTTGTGTCAATGGCACACAGGCCACTTTTTTTTCCTTTTTGGGGTGGGTTTTTTTTTTTTTGTTTTGTTTTGTTTTTTTTTGCATTCACTCATATTGTTTAAGATGTAAAGAATCTCTGTGGTTCATGTACTATGCACTGTAAAATGTGTTCTTGCAGACTGTTGTGACATTCATAATGTCTGTCTCTGTCTCTGTTTCTCTCTCTCTCCCTTCTCCTCTCTCTCTTCCCCCCCTCCCCCTCCCCCTTTCTCTGTCTGTCTGTCTGTCTGTCTGTCTCTCTCTCTCTCTCTCTCTCTCTCTCTCTCTCTCTCTCTCTCTAACAGCCCTGATGTGGCTCTTTGCAGTCGGCTGGGCTCTAAGCAACATTATCTCTCTCTCTCTCTCTCTCCTCTCTCTCTCTCTCTCTCTCTCTCTCTCTCAATAGTTGTTGTTTGCCATGGGATTTGGTATTTACAAAGTGATTTGGGTAAAGGGTTGCAAGTTTGGGCAGGAGTCAAAACAAGCTTTATTATGAAAATTAAGTTCAAGGATTTTTGTTTGTTTATTTGTCATCCTACTTTAGTACACGCTAACAACAGGTTTTGTCTCAAGCCAGGGTAACCATACCCATCCACCCATACACACACACACACACACACACACACACATATAGACACACACATGCACACATGTGCAAACACACAAATAAAATGATGATAGTTAAGTGGGGCAGGCAATGTTTGGTAGGAAGTGGGGCAGGCAATGTTTGGTAGGTACTCGAGGTCTGACCAGCATGTTGTGCTAATGCGCAGGTCGGAGGTCTGCTGAGTCATATCTATGAGGCCCTTGTCTTAAGTCGTTCCTTCTGGGTCATTTATTCAATTACCCACCTGCTGTAAATTCTGTGCAGTGTGGTCTTGAAACTCGGCAGATGTAGTGTAGTGTATGTGGACTAGTCAGCATGCTATGACACCTCCTTGATGAAGCTGAAACTGTCACTCTTTCTGTCTCTGTCTGTCTGTCTGTCTGTCTGTCTGTCTGCCTCTCTCTCTCTCTCTCTCTCTCTCTCTCTCTCTCTCTCTCTCTAGCAGAGGTGGTATAGTGCACATGGACTAGTCTGCATGCAATGGCATGTCCTTGATGATAATCTAGTCGTGCTCATTTGGGAGAACAGAATTTCACATAAAGAAATCTTTCATTCAGCTCTGTTCATGATGTAAAATATGATACATGCACAGTCAGTTGACCACCTTTTTCTAATGCCAGAAGAAGGTTTCAAATCAGTCAGATGTTTTGCCATGCCCAGACAACGGCAGTGTGATTTTACCTCTTCCTTAGACAGATTTCTGTTATGATAACAGAGCGAAAGAGTGTGAAACAAAGTGACAATTTGTGACTGATTTTTTACACATTGACATGCTTCCCTCGTTCTTCGCATCCCCCCCCCCCCCCCCCCCCCCTCTTCCGCTCCACCCATCCTTTCTGTCTCCCCCCTCACCTGCCGTCCACCACCTCCTTCCTCTGTCTCCCAGATCGTCCCTTACTTGTTTGTTCTACCCTGAAAAGATGCTGACTTAATACCTGTTTCAGTCTGGATCTTTGCTGGGCCATGGAGATGACCATGACTACCACGAAGGCTACCACCACTACAAGCAGTGGTCTCACGCCAATGGAGGGTAAGGATGTTTTCATTCACTGTGCCTGTCCCATAACTCCATCCAGCTCTCCTCCCCACCTACCCCAGCTCCCTCCATCCCCATCTCCACATTCACCCTAATGATGTCCTGTGTCTCGCCGTAAGAAATCTTGCGGTAGCAGGTGCATACTAGGTCCTATAGTGTTTCTGTTACAGCTTGCGCGGGGTGTAGGTGAGCAATCTCAGAGCAATGAGGCATTTGTCCTGGCAGAAATGTTGTTGAAATACCCATGTTGCCGTTCTTGGCAGACAGGGTAAAGAAAGGAAAGACAAGAACACTTCAGGACATAAATGATACAGCATTTGGAAGTGAGGCAGTAGTTTGATCCAAGAGGTGTGTGCGTTTCAAACACCCAAAGCAGAATACCTTCAGTGTGCAGTTCCACTGAAATCGAAAGAGAGAAAGAGAATTAAATATATCATGAAAAGAACATGAAGTGAGGGGGTGAGAAAAGAGGTGGAGGTGTGTGTGTGTAGTGTGTGTGTGTGTGTGTGTGTGTGTGTGCGTGCGCATATGGGGTGATCATGGTACCATGGGAGAGCAGCTTGAATTTTCATGCAGAATGGAATCTGTTGTGATGAGGAAGTTTTGCTAAGCAGTACAAGCTAGATCTGTGAAATCTTTTTATGATGAGAATGTTCTACTATGCAGAACAAAACAGATATGCGTATGCAGAATGGGCAAGCAGTAAAAGAATGTCAAGCTTGTTTAGATGTCTTTGGTCTAGGATTAATATTATGTGAATGGACTGGATGTTAACAAGAAAATCCATCTCTTTGTGACTGTCGTAGCCATTCATAATGATTTGTAGCCTTGCTTTTGTAGAGGGACATGCTCCTCTTCCACCATCTTTCTTCTCCCTCCCCCTCCACCTACCTCTACCCACCTCGATCCTTCGACCCCCACCTCCTTCTCTCTCTGGTCCCCATTATCACAATATTGGGGAGGAAGCATTCTTGGTTTCTCTTTTTCCTTTTTTGGTGGACAAGTGAAATCCAGAAGCAAAATGATCGTCAGAAAGTAAATTGGAACACATCAATGTATATGCATGAAGGGATGTTTCTAGCATTTATGCATCTGTGGTAAATGTACAGCTCAAAAACATGCTGCGGTTGCTGCATAGCTGGTTCTTACAAGGAAGTTTATCAAACTGTTTTGATGTTTGTGTAATTTTTTTTTAAATGTGCATGTAATCTAATTGTGTTCACCCCTGCCCCCTCTTCTCCTCCCCCCCCCCCCCCCCTTTTTTTTTTTTTCCTGCCCTTGACTGTTTTTCTCTCCTCCTCCCACCCCTCCCCCCCCCCCCTCCAGGAGAAATCCTGGCAAGCAGGCCAAAGTTGATAGCATCACTTGTTTGATCTTAGGTCTTTTTGACTGAGCACTGACTTACTGTGATGATGAGATAGCGAAAACATACAGTGAACATTTGGGCAGTGGGTGATGACAAGGTGGTTTGTTTGTTGTTGTCGTTGGGACAGGCCTCCGGAGCACAACCCCTTCTACACCAGCATTGACAGCATGCCGGAGATCAAACCACGCAGGAAGAGCATACCCCTCGTCAGTGACTTAGTGAGTACTGTCACACACACACACACACACACACACACACACACACACACACACACATCTCTCTCTGTTGTTTTCTCTGTCGTGGGGGTACAGACATCATCCTGCCAGCTTACAAGGAGCTGGTGTTTCAGCTGGACATTTTCTCTGTGTGTGTGTGTGTGTGTGTGTGTGTGTGTGTGTGTGTGTGTGTGTGCGTGTGAATTTTTGTGTGTGTGTGTGTGTGTGTGTGTGTGTGTGTGTGTGTGTGTGTGTGTGTGTGTGTGTGTGTGGAATCACGCATGCTCCTGTAACGTATTTATTTGTTTTAGTAAGAAAAGATAATGGTGTGTTTTTTTATAAGGGTTTATCAGTTGTGCAAGTGTTGTATATGTAGATAGACAATTGGGCCAGGAAGGGAAGGTTGTGTGTTGGTGTATATATTTTGCTTTGGAAGAGCAAGGAGTTTGGGGGGGGGGGGGGGGGGGGGGGGGGGGGGGGGGGGGGGGGGGGGGGGGAGGGTATTAACAAAGAGGAGAAGGGGTCCAAAGTAGCTGTTGCATATGAAATTCTGTCATGCATAATGACCTGAATATTAAATTGCGAGACAAAAACAAGGAACATATCATAATTGTGACATGAGACTTTCTGATTTAAATCATTAGTTGCAGACACATGTTATTTTCTTTTTTTTTTTTTATGGAAAGTGAAAGGCATATGAATTCTTTTTAGACAGAAACCTTGTACAGTTTAGTGACAAAAACTTGATGGAGATGTAGACAGTATAAGTCATCAGAATTTTTCCGGCAGAAGGACAGTTTGAAGTTTGTGGAGGCCCATGCCAAAGCTCCCCATTCACTGCCTCAACAATGTCTATGTCCATGTAGACAGGCTGATGGGAACGCTTGAAAACACACACTTTCTGTTTGAGTGTGCCCTTCTCTGCAAAACACAAGAGGCTGCTTTAACTATGCCATTATATTCTGCTGTTGAAGACATCATTGGTAAAGAGATTTTCTCTATTTTTTCAGTTTGGACATAAAGAAGATCATCCTGTCTGACTCCCTTTCCACCCTGTCAGTTGGGACATGAAGAAGTTCATCCTGTCTGTCTCCCTTTCCACTCTGTCAGTTTGGACATAAAGAAGTTCATCCTGTCTGTCTCCCTTTCCACTCTGTCAGTTTGGACATAAAGAAGTTCATCCTGTCTGTCTCTTTCCCTTTCCACTGTGTCAGTTTGGACTTAAAGATGTTCATCCTGTCTCCCTTTCCACTCTGTTAGTTTGGACATAAAGAAGTTCATCCTGTCTGTTTCCCTTTCCACTCTGTCAGTTTGGACATAAAAATGTTCATACTGTCTCCCTTTCCACTCTGTAGCTTGGACATAAAGAAGTTTATCCTGTCTGACTCCCTGTCCAGTCTGTCAGTTTGGACATGAAGACTGTCATCTGCTGTGACACCCTGTGTATCTGAAGGCTGTCCCTGGTCCTAACCTGGTCCATCCTGAATCGTTGAACTTTTGTTAGCTTTACACCTCTCTAAAATTTGAATACATTATTCTCACTTGGGTTTCCATGTTTGTCAGCTTTCAAGACAGCAAGGTAGCGATCATCTTGTCTAGCATGTCACCAATGGAAAACTGTCTAGATAGATTCTACTCCATTCACAGATATTTTTCTGTGTTTGATTTTGTTGGTTGCATCAGATCTTCAATTATGTCGCCCTAAAGAATCCCACAGTCTGCTCTAGATCCAGATGGCTGCCCCAAAGCTGCATTAGCAGTTCTGCACCCTTTGGCTATCGTGGGCTGGACAGTGTTGGAGGATGTGGTCTAGGGTCTGAGATCCAGTGCCACATGAATATTCATCTGTGTGGGCAGGCGTAATTTTGCTGAGGTGGCTCAGCAGTTGGCAGTGACCAGTTCTCAGTCTGAAGAAGATTATTTGTTGGTATCTCTGGAGCTGATAGATTGGATCTACGCCATGGTCTGCACCCAGTCTTCTCTTCCACTGGTTTTGGGTATTGGTTGTGGACGATAGTATTGGCCTCTCTGCAGGTCACTTGGTGGCTGAACTGCTCCATATTGCTGCCTGCTTTTGACGGAACGCCAGCCTTCTTATTCCCAATGATCCCACAGTGGGGATGGAATCCACCGGAGTACAATGCTGCGTGCACAAACATGAAGCCCAATGTTCACAGTCATGTCTTAAACTCTAACAAGAAGACTGGACTTTGCAAACAGATAACAAACTTTGTCAGATCCATCTGTATACCTTAAAGTGTTCCATCCATCTGCCATTGTATGCTGCAAAGAAGAAACAGTTCATGCTTTCACACACAAGCCACTCCTTTGTACATGCTTGCTATCTTTTAAGAAGCAGGGAAGCTTCATTCTGCGGACTATGTGATGAGCCACTCACTTTGAAACATGTCTTATGGAGTGCTGCCATGTGCGTGACATTAGACATAAATGCTTCACAGCAGACTTCATGGCTACGTTATTCAGAGATGTTCCCTCAGATGGCATTTTGATGTCTGAAAGAAGTAAAGAGTTTTCGTTTGATCTGAGATTTCGCGAAAGAAAAAAAGAATCCTCTTGTAAGCTGTTTGAAGAGCGTATGGAATGAACCCTTTTTTGTTTTGTAGTAACATACATTCATCCTATTGATTTTACATGGTGGCAATCTTTGTATGTCCCCCTAAGATTAGCTGGGCTGGATATAACATGAAATTGAAACTAAAACTGACTTTACTCGAATTAGAAAAATGAATCATTATCTGGTATATGTCATTCAGAAAGACTTCTTGTGTGCTATAGTATATTATGCACAGAGTGAAGAACTCTACTTGTGAACATTACTGTATTTTGCTGCTGTTCTTTTTTTTTTATTCTTTTCTTTTTTTTTTTTGGTAAACTATCCCCCCCGCCCTTTTTTTTTCTCACCTGCCGATTTGGTTTTATGTACCCTCAATGAATTTTAAAAGGCTGTAAATGTTCCAGGATGTTTTGTGTTCATCTTTCTGTTTTTGATGTGTTTCATCCTGGAGAGAGATGTTCAGTATAGTTTGGTTGGTGGAGCAATGGTTTAGTTAGTTGATTCTACATAGTTTTTCTGATGTGTCTGGAGGTGATGTTTTTTATACCGTTCCTTTTAAGACATTGCAACTGTCCATTAATGCATTATTTTGTCAGTAAAATGATTATGCACATGTGTGTGTGTGTGTGAGAGAGTGTGTGTGTGTGTGAGAGAGAGAGTGTGTGTGTGTGTGTGAGAGAGAGAGAGAGAGAGTGTGTGTGTGTGTGTGTGTGTGTGTGTGTGTGTGTGTGTGTGTGAGAGAGAGAGAGAGAGAGAGAGAGAGAGAAATTATAAAGCAAGTCCATGACATTTATGGTAATGTATGGGTTTGGATATGAACATTTATCATCTAAGACTGTCAGCATGAGAGGGGGTGGTAGTTGGGGTGAGGTGGGGGTGGGAATGGAGAAAGTGGTGGTTTGCGCATTGTTATCCCACTACACACCACCAGCTGTGACCTGATGAACCCATTGAATACTTGCTGTCTTATATTAAAACTAGCTTGTCATAATGATCATCTATTTTCTCTTCTGACTGACAAAAAAATTCAGGTCATGAAGGTATATATCACTACAAAAGTTTTGTGTCGATTCTTTTTGTATATGTTTTAAGTTTTTTTTATATACATATATATATATATACTTCTCTGGAGTGTGTGGTTTGCATTTGTCTTAGTGTTCTTTCTGTATTCAAACTAGCTGTACTTTATTCATGTTAGACTGTTGTTGGATTCAGACTAGTAGCACATTTACATTGATTGTTCTCAGTGGCTTATGCTTGGGTGCTAACATTTGAAAAATATTTTTTTCAAAAAAAGCTTAAAAGAAAAGAAAGAAAGAAAGCTAAGGATGACAGTGCTTTAAACTTCTGCTTGCGAGATATTGAAAACAGTCAACAGCATATTTTAACATCCTTTTGTTCGTTTGTTTGTTTTGTTTTGTTTTGTTTTTTAGCTTGATAGTTTGGGCTTTGGTGCTAGACTTTTGCTTGAACTCTTTGAGGTTGGTTAGTCCTGTAAAATGATATTTCTTTAAACATATGCGTGATTTAAGTATTTTTCTTCTTTTTTTTTCTCTTCCAAAACTGTGGTCATTTAATCATACTTGTGGGAGCCACTGACCCAACTTGCTTTTGATGACGTTCTTCTGTAATTGAGAGACAGCGAGGACAGTGCTGAATCCCATTGAAGCGGTTACGCTGACAGATTTCTGCCCGTTTTGGCTTTGTCATTGTGGTTCAGTCTCCGCTGGGCTAATGAAATAGGGAAGCACTTTGTTTCTTAGAGCAGGAGCTTTTTTTTTTTTTTTTTTTTTTTTTTTTTTTAGAAAATTTGCTTCCCCTGGTAGGGTTTGCTCTGTGGATTTCTTTCTTTCCGTTTTTTCCTGGATAGTTTAGTGGAGCATGTTGATTCATTTCTTGTTGGTCACTGCATTCTTGGCTAGCGGCACTGACGTTTCATCGGGATGAATTGCTTAGGGCACTCTCAGATTAACTTCTTTTGGGGGTGGTTTTTTTTTTCTGTCTTGCAAGGAGATTAAGTTTTGTTTTGCTTCTGTTGGGTTGGTTGGTCTGTCTGTTGGCAAGATGGCTCAAAAACTACTGAGCTTATTATGACTCGAAAAACTTCAGAGTTTATTATGGCTCAAAAACTACTGCACTGATAATGACTCAAAAACGATTGAACTGTCATAACTACTAATTTGATTATGACTGAAAAACCACTGAACTGACTATAACTACTGAACTGACTATGACTCGAGAACTACTGAAATGATCATAACTACTGACCTGATTGTGACTCAAAAATCAATAAACTGGCTATAACTACCGAACTGATTATGACTCAGAAATTACTGAATTGATTATTACTACTGATTATAACTACTATGCTGTTGGTGACTCAAAAAATACTGAACTTATTAACTCTACCAATCTGATTAGAGGTGGAGGAGACACAGCACAGTAGTAACAAACCCTGTTCTGTTATTACTCATTTGATAGCTAAAAACAAATAAAAATTTGCATGGGAGTCAGCTTCCTAGTATTGATCATTACATCACACTTGAACCGCAGCCTACTGTGCTTATTCAGCCCTTCGGCTTATGACGACTACCCAGCATGACTTGTAGGAGTTGAAGTGCTTTGCAGGTCGGAGTTTGTAAGTGTTCAGTACAGCGTATCTGCATAGTCCAACACCAGAACAGGCCTCTCAGAAAAAACCCTGCTTTTGTTCTTTGTTTTGTTTCTTTTTGGTTAAGCTATTATTATTTAACACGTTTTGCAACCAGTTTTGATCTTTTCTTTTTTTTTTTTTTAAAAAAAAAAAAAGTTTCTGATAAGAACTGGATCATTCCTGCACATATTTGTTTATTTTGTTAAAAAAAAAAAAAAACTTTGATGACGATTGAATTCTGCATTTTTAATGTTACTGCACCCTCTCAACAAAAAAATTGTTAGAAATCAGCCCCTTTTCAATGTTTTACCTTTTTTTTTTTTTTTTTTTGACTTGAATTAAAACTTTAAACATCCCCCCCCCCCCCCCCCCCCCCCCCCCCCTTTTTTTGTTTGTTTGTTTTTGTTTGAAATCATGTTTGACTTTACTTGATTGTTGTGATGGTGATTCAGCATGGTTTTTTGTTTTTTGTTTGTTTTGTTTTTGTTTTTTATTTTAACATGAAACGGCTAGATGTCATTTTTTTTAAAAATGAAATTATTGTCACACATTTTGTTATATTAAGAACACAATGCGTAAGACATGTTTACCTTTTCTTTTCTTTTTTTTTTCTTTTTTTCTTTCTTTCTTTTTTTTTTTTTTTTTTTTTTTTTTCATTTGTAGATTTTTTTAGAATTATATGATTCAGAGTGAAAAGATCTGATTGTTTAATCTTTATCTGATACAAAAAGAATGGTACTGTTAAATCTAGGTAGCTTTTATAGTACTTGCAGTTTCTTTTTTTTCGTAATTTTTATGATTCTGCTAGTGTAGAGGAAAGGCATGTCTTTGTTTTAGCTGTTGTTTTTTGTTTTTGTTTTTTCTTTTTTTTTTTTTTAATTTTGAATTGATCAGTAGTTTTATTATATTATTATCACGATTTGTGTCTGTCACTTCTGTATGATAGTAGTAACTTGTTGACTAACACACACTCTCTGAATCAACAAACCTATCCGCCCCCCCATCAGCACTGTTACCACATCTACTACCACATCCAACCCCATTCTCACACACACCCTTCCCTCCATTGGCCAGTTCCTGGTAGCCATCTCCCCCCCCCCCCCCCCCCAAACCACTCTACTTCTTCATCCCCTTATCCCCATCTCCACCCCCAACCCCCTCTCTTCCCACCCTGTCCCAGAAAAGCTCATCCCCCCTCCCCCCCTCTTCCTCCCTCCCTCCAAAAAAAAAAAAATGATAATGATAACTATCCCACTCTCTCTGCTGTAGAGAACTTCAGTTTAATGGTGTAGAGTTTGATTCTGTCGTCATAGACAGCTTGCATGGTAGACGGTCTGTGCTGATGTCTTGCACACTGGATCAGAGTCTGTAGTCCACAAGGAGGCCATGTATGCATTAGGGTAGATTTTTTTATCTGTCACTTCATTATTGGCAAACTCACTTCATTATTGGCCAGTTTGCGTTGCTTCTGTTTTTTTTTTGTTTTTTTTTTTTTTTTTTCCATTGTCTATATCAGCTATGGTTCTGTGGGTAGAGGAGTAGGGAGAGACCACGAGAAGGGTGAAGCAAGGGTGAAACAATGAAAGGTTTTCATCGGACTGATCAATATTGATTCATTTTTATTTAAAATCATAGAGGTGTAGAGTTTTCAACAACAAAAAGGTTTCCATCAAAATGGTGAGTCCTGGTTCATTTTATATATCATGGAGATGTAGAATTTTTTTAAGAAGTCTTGAAATGCTGAACGCCAATTGTGACCTGCCTAAATAGTAATAAAGAGAGATCCTGTTCTCTGCATTCCAATATTATTTGCACTTATTGCCTGCTTCATCAGTGCAACTCTCTCATTCAGAATTTGCAGTGGCAGAGTTTACAGTGATTCAGAAAGTGGGATCAACTGTTATGCTATGTATAGTTGAGTTTAACAAACTGTTGACTTCACAGTCTATAAGGGCTAAGCCATTCATCATACTTTTTTTTTTTTTTTTTTTTTTTTTTTTTTTTTTCACCATGATAGCAGTAGAATAATCATTTATATGATGTTCATATGATGTTCATTCATCTGATGTTAATTGTATCGAGAGGTGATATGGTGGTCACAGTAAATTTTAGTATGTACATTGAGATGGAAATGCAGGTTTCTTTATGTTTTTGAATGTCTCTTTTAAAAATGCAGAATGAAGAAAGAGATATTTTGTGAGAGTGTGATTATAGTTTATACATGTATGAATGTGTGGATTTTGTGTGAATAGACATGATGTGTGTGTTCATGTTTGTATGCGCATTGTGTGTGTGTGTGTGTGTGTGTGTGTGTGTGTGTGTGTGTGTGTGTGTGTGTGTTGTGTATGCTCACTTGTCGCTCTCATATGTCTCTCTCTCTCTCTCTATCTCTCTCTCTCTCTCTCTCTCTCTCTCTCTCTCTCTCTCTCTCTCCCTCTCTCTCCCTCTCTCTCCTCTCCCTCCCTCTCCTCTCTCTGTCTCTCTCTCTCTCTCTCTCTCTCTCTCTCTCTGCATATGTAGTTGTTTGGGATGGTAACGAATACTTTGATGTAAGATGTTCACTAGAATTTCAAGGTAAAATTCAGTGTTGCAGTTAGTTTATTTGACATTGATTTCGATCATGCATTGCAACTATGTAGTGTGTGTGAGTGTGTGAAAGATGCTGTATAAAGTATGAAAAAGCATTCCAGGCATTTTGTAAAATTAGATGTTAACCCCAAGATTGGTTCCACACAGAATGCTATGCTGCTTAAACAAATGTCCATAATCAACTGAAAATTAGTTTCAAAGTGAGGTGACTGCTGGTGGAAATTGAAAGAAATTTTTAAAGAGAATGGTAATGATTCTGCAAGACAAAATGGACAAACAGATTACAAGACAAAACACAACACGTTTCAACCTCTTAGGCCTCGTTCAGGTAAAACAAACAACATTAAGGACAATGAAAACGAAGAACATGCATTGCTTCTCATATTCGCGGTGCAAGGTAAGTGTTGAATGAAAAAAAAAAAAAAAAAGAGGAAGCCTTTTGAGTTGTATTCGCATATTTTTTACTCTCCAACACAACCGATTGTACCGTAAGGAGCTGAAATATGGGGATTTCAGTCATCTGTGATGCATTGTGGAAAAGTCCCTCTATTTGCTGTGGAAAAATTTCTTGGTGTGAGCATGAAATGCCTGACAATTTTGTTTATGGCGAAACAGACCAATACCCAAAGTATTTAAATTCTGCAATCAAATCAGTTTCTTTCTGGTTAGAAATATACAAGCGGAAGATTCAAGACTGCCAAAGAAAGTTTACAAAATATTATGTAATTTGGATGTAAGGGGGAAAAAAAACCTGGGTATCAAAAAGCGAGAGTTAAATTGTATAAACGGGGTTAAGAACATTTATGGATAAATCAGGGAGTCAGAGACACCCAAATGCATCTCTGTGCATGCTTTGCACTAGGTTGGTTGACACCAGTGGCAAGAACGGTCAAGTCATGTCCAGGACAGGCAGCAGATTTGAGTTATACTGGCAGATAAATTCAACACTAGTTTATTCAACTTTGAGTATGGTTAGGCATTACGACAGGAGTTTGGTCTGGTATTCCTCTGCTGGCAGCCCAACAGTGTTGTTACAGAAAACATGAGAGTAAAACATCCTCTGTGTAAATGTGCCAAAGACAACGGAAGTTTGTTTTGTATTTTGTGGCTCTGCATTTAATGCATAAAGAGTCAAGTTCATATCTCCAAAATGTCCAAGGCAACCTTCCATATTTATATGGACTAAATGTTGTGTTCTAGGGACACATTTAGCTTTTACTTGTTTAAATCTTTCAAGATCAGAAATACTTTTTGAAGTTGATTGGAATATTCATGTGCACATGTATATGTTATTTTGTTTTCTTTTCTTTTTCAATTTTTCATGTTTTTGTCATTTGATTTGTGACATTTGTGTACACCATCTCTGTATAAGGACTGTAGCCTTTATTGAATGAAATATCCATCCATCCATCTCTCTCTCTCTCTCTCTCTCTCTCTCTCTCTCTCTCTCTCTCTCTCTCTCTCAGATTATGTCTCAATGTTTCAGTTTGTCTGTTTCGATTACCATGTGTGTGTGTGAGTCTGTGTGTGAGACCATGTGCATGTATGCATGTGCACATGCATGCGAACTTGTATGTAAGAATTTCAGTTTTTCTGTCAAAGAAACATTCCAGCACATTTTCAAGGGGGGAGGGGGAGGGAGGGACAGGGGGTGGGGGGTAGTGTATGTGTGTGAGTGCATGTGCTTGTGCGTGCGTGTGTGTGTAGTTCTTTTTGAATTTTGTTTTTAAAACAGCGTTTGTTTCTGTCGTAACTTAAGCCATACAGGGTCGTCATAGACTCATAAATCTGAGTGCTGCTTGTAAAGCAGTTGAGGTGAGATGGAGAAAGGGAGGGAGGGGGGTATTTGATGTGTGAAAAGATGAGTAAATGAAATGGTCCTGCTGCAGAGCATGGCAGCCAAGAGGAACGCCGGTGTTCCGTCAGCCTGGCCGCCAGACAGTCTCTCAACGATGAAGATTTGGTAAGCTGCTTGCATTCCTATTCATGAAATTAGCTTCTCCCCACTATTCCCTCCCCACCCCACACACTACCCATCTGTGTGTGTGCAGGCATTACGCAGAAAGACGTAAATGAAGCCAGCGGTGTTATTGTTTAGCAACCTATGTTTGTTTGTTAGTGTACCCCATGAGATTTCTAAGGGAATTGACCCAGTATATTCTACCTGATAAGATTTTGTTGTTGTTGTTTGTTCTTTGTTTGTTGTTGTTTGCTGTCTGATCTTCTGTGCTGCTTCTGTGGTTCTTCACCCACACTTCTCATGCCAGCTCCCCGTTCCTGGCCACACCCTTGTTTTTGCCATCACAGCTCAGGGCATCGGCAGTCCACAGGGAGTAAAATCACTGTGAGGCAACCCACAAGAGGAGGCACTGCACTGTCACTTAATCCCTTCAGCGATGTTCAGTGGTGCCTGTTCTGATCCAGCACATGCAGAACACCACCCGCTACACGCCCCGCTGACTAGAACTGCTTAGTCACAGAGCCAGCGTGAATTATCGTCCCCCTTTTAGTGGGCGCCTGGACATCAGTCCAGTCACAGTCCCCATGAGCTGGCCAGTTTTGACAACTGCAGCACGAACTCGCCAAGGGTGTAGTGAGGTCTGCATGTGCAAGAACAGGGCATGGAAGGCTACAGAATTTGACATTTATAATTATGTATTTAATGCTGATGAGTGAGGATGAGGATGATGATGATGATGATGATGATGATGATGCGGAGTTTGTGTCCCCCTCACAGGCTAATGTCAGGTCACTAGTTCCATACATGGGAGAATTGCATATGTGGCCATTTTGGATTACCTGTCCTTGTTGTCATCCATATTCTGTCTCAGAGGATTGAACTGTATTTCAAAGAGTGAAGACTGTTAAGAGCTTACCAAGGCATGGCACTGTGAATAGTTTTAACTCAGTGGAGGTATACTAAAATGTACTTGTCATTATATATCACAATTTTGCCATGTTTTGAAAATCAGGGCTTGCTTAAAATGCCCAGAGCATACAATCTACATATGATTCAAAATGGCATCATACTTGCTTTCAAGATGATTAAACAGGTGTTAGATGAATGCTTTTTGTAAATCTGCCATTTTTTAAAAACTTGACACTAAATCTTGGGGGGGGGGGGGGAGTGAAGAAAAAGTATAAAAGGCACTTGTGCTGACCTCAGAATGTATTTATAGTCCATAAGGGAAGAATTTTGGTGTTCTGTGCACTACTTATTAGGCTAGATCAGAGATTTCATGTGCCACATGCGCAAAGTGCAGGTAAAAAAATCCTGTAGTGGCAGAAGAAGACCCTGGCAGATTTCCTTACAAAAGTCCACAAAGACAAGCAGAAATGAAAAAAAATGTGGGATGTGCTTGTAGTATGTATGGTGACATACTTTCAAAGGGTAGAACATTCTGAATTTCAGACAGACAAAGCTATTGTGGTGATTAAGTTTGAGAATGCGATACCACACAGACACAGCTCATTTCAACTAGAAAATCTCTCTTTTCTTGAAAGGTCTGTACCTCACAGTTTGATTGAAACAAAAAAACATGTACTTTCTCTGTGTCAGAAAATGCACGTGTACAAGAAGACGCTGCAGGCGCTGATCTACCCCATCTCCAGCACGACGCCTCACCATTTCGTGGTGTGGTCAGCCAGCCATCCCACCTACTGCTTCGAGTGCGAGGGTCTGCTGTGGGGCCTGGCCCGACAGGGCGTGCGCGCTGCACCGAGTGTGGGGTCAAATGTCATGAGAGGTGCAAGGATCTTCTCAACGCCGACTGCTTGCAGAGTAAGCGTGTATTGTGGGGGGGGGGGGGGGACTGAGTTTGGATTTTGTGAGAAGAGTGTTTAAAAGTCGAATGTGTTTATGAATGGATAACTTCATTACTCACGCCATGCCATGCATACATGGAGACAAGCCAACATCCATATTGGCTGTGGTGTTGGTTGTTATTGATGATAAGGTTAGTGTCTTGATGTAATTGGCATAGATTGTGTTGTATCAAATCTTGTTTGATCATCATTTAGTGGTTGTTTAGATAGTTTAGTCATATCATTATTATGGTTAGAGCATTTGTAAAGCATGTATCCTCAATCAGTAAGCTTTAATTGCAGTACAATCAACGCTTTCATTTACACAACTAGCTGCCCACTTGGGATACAAGTGGCTGAAGAGATGCCCACTACTACTACTACATTTAGTTGTTTCTCATTTCGTTCAGTGTAATGTCAGTCAACCAATTTTTCAGTCATTCTTTCATTTTTGTTTTTCCTTTGAGAACGTATGTTATGAGTATGTGTCATCCATATCAACGGTCAAACTGGCTTTCTCTTCCAAAGGTTGGTAATGGGATTTTACACATATGCAAGTGTGTGTGTGTTTCAGGGGCTGCTGAAAAGAGCACAAAACATGGGGCTGACGACAAAGCACACAATATCATCAAGGCCATGGAAGAGCGCATGAAGATCCGAGAGAAGAATAAAAACCTGAGATTTTCGAGTTGATCAGGTGTGAGAGGCAAATTAAGGTCTAGATGTATGGAATTGACATGTGAGCTGAAAATGAACATTTTTTTTAAAGCGTTGTTTTGATAATGCTATCAGTAACAGAAGTTGCTTTCTTAAGTTCTGTTGATATGTTATGCATGAGTCCTTTTTTCCCATACATTTTAACAAGGTTTTATTTTGGAAAATTATGTATAGATAGTCATGTGGAGGTACAGAGGTCTACTCAAGTAACAGAATCATTGTTTTCTGTCCGCTGTGGTTTTCAAAGGGTGTATATTTTATGCTCGTTACTGTGTGTATCAATGTGACAATATGTTCATGAAGGCTTAACTGAGAAAAAGATAGATCTTAAGAATGTGTTAGAAAACTATTATGTGTATTTATGTTCACCTTCATGAAGAATGGGGAATAAGAAACTTTTATGCATATGATTGATTTAATGTGATTATAAGGGGCCAGTTGAAGCACAAATTGTTTTGAAGCAAATGGCTGGCAGATAAATGAATGTTGGTTCTTGTTATCTTCAGTTCAGTTTAAAGGGTCCAGTCAGTCAGTCAGTCAGTCATTCCCCTGCTGGCATGGGTCGTTGGGGGGACGTGATGAGGCAGCCGCCGTTTCTCTCCAGGCTCTTGTGTTGGTAGCTGTCATGAGGAGATCTGGCATGGTCATTTTGGTCCAGTCCTTTATATTTTCAGACCAGCTCTTTCTCTGTCGTCCTCATCTCTGCCTTGAGCAGAAGTAGTAAAAAAATCCCCTTCTTGTTGATTACACAGTCCTTTGCACTGCATCTCTCTTCATCTTCAGCTCCTGGGATCATTCATGTCCTCAATGCTGGCTTGAGTTTTCTCAGTCTGATCCTTTGACTGCTGCAGATGTATGTGGTCACTAGCAAGACCTTCATATCCTTGAGATGGGATGGGACAGACCGATCCAGTCATCGGACACTACTGGTTGTCCTGATACTTTGGTATGTGGGACAGTGCGACTTTACGCAGCTGAGTCGAGAAAACACATGGAAATCAGAGGGAGGAATGAGAAGATGTAAACCGTAAATGACAAACAAGAGGATGAATTTCGCATCCACAGTGAAACAGTGGCAGTGTTGCTCCAGACCTGAATCAGTATGCTAATTTGTGTCTGAACATTTCCTCTGCTGTCCTTTCTTTGCATATATTTCAGTATAAAGGTGAGTTAACAGGCAAACTTTGAAAATATTTCTTTTAGTGAACTTTCCTTGTTCATTCTGTTTGACTTTTGTCTATGTATACTCTAGGTGAATGGGTATTGCAAGTTACATTGGTTTGAGTTGTATGCCTGTAATTGTTTCACCATGAGAGCACAAATTATCTTTCAGTAAACGACAGTAAAACTTTCCAGTGAGTACCTTCTGAAGTGAGACTTGCCCTGTTCGGACTTTTTTTTTTTTCTAAAAGAAAAATTGCCTTTTTTGTATACAAGATTAATCTCCCAGTAAAGACTTGCTTCCTTCTTCTTTTTTTTTTTTTTATGTTTGAAGAAGATTTATTTTCAAATATAGTCTGTTCTTTTGAAAACTTTTTCTAAAAAAAAAGGTTTTTTTTTTTAATTCTGTACAGGATTTCCTTCTCCACGTAGACATTTTTCCCTTTTAAGACTATTTTGTCTATACCACCTTGATGGCATTGCATCCACACCAATCCACAGCTACCAGTCCACAGCCACACCCTCTCTTGTCTGGGCACCAGCAATCATCAAGGTGGAGTCAAATTAGGCAGCTCTCCAGAGGACACAATTTGCTGCTGCCACGACACCTCAGTTAAGTGTTCAGTGATGCCTGTTCTAATCCAACATATGCAGCACACCACCTACTGATACTAAGCCTCCTACTGACAAGAATGATTGTTTAGTAATGGAGCCAGCATAAGTGAGCTCTTCCTCCAGAGGGCACCATCATACAACAGTCCCCATGAATTTACTGATACAAGTGAGTTCAGCATTGTCTCACTAAGGGTATAGACATAGAGGTGAGATGGAAACTGAGGTCAGCATGAGAGCAGGGCATTAAGTCCTTCATGTCTTTCTGTCCATGCAGGATTTGTCTAACAGAATAGGCTCCCTCCCTCCGAAGACTGATACTTTCAGGCTGTTTTTGGTCCATGCAGGATTTACTTCCCAGTAGACTCTCCCTCAAAAGACTTTTTTTTCTGTTACATTTAGGTTTTCTATCCGAAAAAGGATTTTTCTCCCAATGGTGGACTCCCTCCTTCGAAGACTGTGTTCACTGGAACATTTCCTTAGTCTCTTTGTCCTAACAGGATTGACTTCCCAGTGTGGATGGACTCACTCTCTTCAAAAGTTGTTTGTTTTTCTATAACATTAGTGTGTTTTTGTCCATGCAGAATAAGACTCCCTCCTCTTAACTCTTTCACTTATTATGGGAATGTTGTGTACAGAATTTTTTTTTCTTTTTGTCTACTCAGGAATTTGTCCCCCAAAGAAAGACAACCTTTAGAAAAACACTTTTCCAAAACTTTTTTTTTTCTCCTCAGGATTTGCCTCCCATTAATAAAGATTCCCTCCCTTCAAAAACTGGTGTTTCTAAAGCATTCTTGACTGTACAGGATTTCCGTCCAACTCCTTGCCCCCCAAAAAGACTGGGTTTTTTTCAGATTTTTTTTCATCTTTTTTCTGCACATAAGTTACCTGCAGATGAAGTTTCATCCCTTTGAAAACTCATTTTTCCAGGAAATGTTTTGTTGGTTTTTTTTTAAATATAGGAGGTAACTCCTCAACGAAGACACCCCTCCCTTCAGTCTTATTTTCCCAGAGCATATTTGTCAGCAGGATTTGCCTCCTTGATAAAAAAAAAAAAAAAAAATTCTCTACCCTATAAAGATTTATTTTTTCACATTTGTGTGTGTGTGTGTGTGTGTGTTCGTACAGGATTTATTTCATGAGAGATGGTAGCAACACATTCTTCTAGAACATGTCTGCCTTTTTCCCATTTAAGAGTTATCTTCCAACAACAAAAACTGTGTCCCTGAAAGATTCATTTTTCTTGATTTTCTTCTCTGTACAGGAGTTATTGCTGGACTCCCACCCTATAAAGCCCAGTGTTTCTAAAACACTTCTCTGTTTCTGTGTTGAATTGCTTGTTAACATTCCCTCTTCCCCACATTAAACACTCATTTCTCATGAACATTTTTGTCTCTTGAGCACTGGTCTTCCAGTCAAAGACATTTCTTTTGAAGGTGGCTGATGCCGAGAGGTTTCAGTGTGTAATTTTTTAAAAAAAAAGAAAGAAAAAACAGAACAAAAAAGTACAGCCATTATCATTCAGAGCCACACATTTGTTTTGTTTTTTGTTTTGTTTTGTTTTGGGTTTTTTTTTTTGTTAGGTCCAACAGTGAATAGGTCAGTCTGTTGTTTCTCCTGTGGTGTGTGTGACTGTTAACGGACTGTTTGCAGGCAAGTGTTCAGTGTAGACAAAAAAGTCCCATTCAGGTCACATGAAGGCCATGAAGCAGAGTGTTCTGGATGGCACCTCCAAATGGTCAGCGAAGATAGCCATCACTGGTGAGGGGCCCCTGTGCCGATGCTTAATGTGCAACCCCGCCAGATCCGTGCCGCCATTGTGTGATGTGCTCTGCCATGGTGTAGTCAGGCATGCCAATTTTTCATAATCAATCAGATTTCTTCTTTTTTTTTTTTTTTTGTCCCAGCAAATATACCATCTATCAACAACAAAGAACGAAATTAAAAATTTGAAAAGAAACCTGATGAAAATTTCTTGAATGCTGATTTTGGACGTTTGGCATCGTCGTTTGGATCAAATAAGCTGAAACAGATGTACAGAGCTGGAATGATTTAAGAGCTGAAAAATGTATGGTGAAACAGTAATCTTATTTGAAAAACACTCCAACTCCATACTCTAAGTGCATCATAATTTTTTTTTTGGATGGATTTTGGTAACAGGCAGTGGATTACCAATTACCACAATCCATCCAAAAAAAAAAAAATGATGATGCGCTTAGAGTAAGGGGTGGGAGTGTTTTTTAAAAAAGATGGATTGTGGATTGTAGAAGCACCGAGTTGTGACAGGACTCCTTGCCTTCGACTCTCTTCCATTGCCACCCCCATCCTCTTGAACACATTGACTTTTTTGGTCTGATTTTTCATAATTGGCATACCTGTGTGTGTAGTTTTGAACAGGGCAATGCTGTAGTTCTGGTGTGCTGTAGTCCTAACGCCATGTTGTGGAGTGTTTTTTGTCTGCGATGTGCAGGAGTGTCTTATTTTTTGAAGGGGGCTTTTCAGGCCAGCTGTTGTGAATGATGTGTGATTGTTCACCGTAAGAGATGCCAGCTGTGCCAGAGGGTTTGTCCATGCAGCCTTCAGTGCTCATTTTCATTGGCTGTCCTTGTCCCAAATTCTTGTTCTGAAAAGACTTTTTTTTCCTTTTTTTTTTTTTTTTTTTTTTTTTTTTTTACTGACAGTGTATGTGTGCTTCTGGCTGTGGCTCTAGAAATGTGATTTTGTGAATCGATGTGTTTTTTACTTTTTTGAGCAGTGTATGTATGTACAGATTAGACCTGTATGTTTTAGTGGCTTTTCTTTTCTATTTTCTTCCTCTTACATGTTAAGTCTGTGTGACTGTGATTATATGTGTGTGTGTGTGCCAGTATAGGCCTTGTGCAGTTCACAGCTTGATCGATTGAGTCCTTGATTCTTTCCCTGCTCATAATGGTTAAGTTTGTGAATTTGATACTTATCATTCCCCATACCCATGGCCTTTTCTTTTTTCTTTTTTTTTTTCTTTCTTTTTTTTTAGTATATCTGGCAGTTTAGCTCAATTGGGTCGATGATAAAATTGGATAGTTGCCCCATACAATTGCATGATTTAGCCCCTTTTTACTTTAAATTTCCAAATAACGATTGTGAATTCATGCAGCAAACAGCTGCCCTTAACTCCGAAAGCAATAAACTTTTTTCACAGATCTTAATTCTACAACTAGTTTACTACTCCATGTGCCCTAAAAGCTGAATTTCACAGTTGTTCTTATGTAATAGGTTTGGTTACTAAAACAGTTACATCCGTTACTTGTATCAGCTTTTTGCTTTAAGTAAATTCCATGATGCAGAAATGTGTATACTTATGGGATGTGACAGCTGGGAAATCAAACCCATATGAAAATAGTGGAGAAATGAGCAAGCAATGGTCAAAGGGAAGAAACTGCTACAGAAATGTCTCAAGTGTGCCAGGACTGACAGTGGTTGCCCTTTATTTGATCAGTGGCATTAGGGAACAAATTGGATTGTTTTGTCAGAAAAATGTATCTAAGACCATCTCATGAAACACGCAGAAAAGCATGACCCGATTGAGTTAAAACGTTTGTGTAGTGTTGAGTGTTAAGGAGACGATAATGATTGTTGTCATGCTTTTTGTTGTTCCAGGCGTGTGTTAAAAAAATGATATTGCTCCCGCTTTTCACACGGGTCATGTGAAGGCCGCACAGAAAATTGTTAGACGGAACCTCTAAATGGTCAGCTCGTGTGTGTGTCAAAGGTACACAGATTGACTGCATTCACACTTAATGCATCGTGTAGCATAGGGTCTTGGGGGTGTACTCGGTGTCGTTCACTTCCAACCTTTGCATGAAGTTTTGGTGGTGGCTTTTCTTTGGCTTGTCTTTTTCTTTTGTCTTTTTCTTTTACTCGCTCTGATTCTTGCAGGATATGAAACCAGTTGTAGTTTCTGCCTCTCTTTTTATACTCCCAGTCTTACAGAACAGGGAGTACTTTAGAATGGGAACAAAGAAATGTTGTGTGTGTGTGTGTGTGTGTGTGTGTGTGTGTCCAGTCAACTTTGAGTTAATCTGACAATAAATTGGTTTCAGTCAGTCAGTGTGTGTGTCCATCCATCCATGGTCAAAATGTGTTCCACTCGCTCCAGACAAAACCACTGGGCCGATCTTTCTGAAAATTTGTTGGTATGTTCATTATGGGTCACAGATGATGCCCAAAGTTTAGTTTACTGTTATAGCTGTTACTAAGGGCTGTAACGGTTTTTCTTTTTTATGGAATATCTCAGAAAGTATGTGGCCGATCTTTGAGAAAATTAGCGGGTATGTTTCATTATGGGTCACGGATGATGCCCGATGTTTTTTTTTTTGCTCATTCCGACACCCTGTCCACAGCCACGGCCCGGTCGGCCCCGCCGCCGCAGCCCCAGCCCGGCAACCCACAGGCAGCAGTCAATATCAAGTCGTCAAGAGGCCACCCACCGGAGGAGACACTGCACTGCTGCCGAGTCACTTTCAGTGGTGTTCAGTGGCGCCTGTTCTGATCTAACATACGCAGGACACCACCTACTAAGCCCCCTACTGACGACAATAATTGCTTAGTCGCGGAGCCGGCGTGAGTGAGCTCTCCCTCCAGAGGGCGCCACCACGTCCGTCCAACACAACAGCCCCCATGGACTCGCCGATACCGGTGACCCCGACGGAACCAACCCAAGGCCACAGACGTGGAGAGGACATCGAAACTGAGGTCACCATGAGAGCAGGGCATGAAGGGCCACAGAATTTGAGACTTTTTTTTTTTTTAATGCTGATCTGATGAATGAGGATGATTATGATGATGCTACGGATTTCCATTTCGGTCTGAGACTACATGACAGGGCTGTACTCTACGCTTCCTTTCATAATATATCCCGGCGTCAACCAGGCCCGAGAGATACAGACACCTGCAGTGTTGGTCAGCAATTTGAGCAACACTCTCAGAAACGCATCCATTAAGTGGATGAAACTCGACTGTGTGGTCCCAGTCTTCCCAACTGAGTCCGCAGCAAACTCAACTCTGGGTAGGAGCCGGTCGGGGCAGAAAAACCCACATGACTTCTGATGGGATTCGAACCCACGACCTCCCAGCCGGGAGTCCGCGACGCTAACCACTTCGCAACGCCTGATGTTTTAGTTTACCGTTATAGCCGTTACTAACGGCTGTAACGGTTTTTCTTCTTTATGGAATATCTAAGAAAGTACTTGGCCAATCTTTGTGAAAAATTAGCAGGTACGTTCATTATGGGTCACGGATGATGCTTGATGGTTTAGTTACCCCGTTATAGCCGTTACTAAGGTCTGTAACGGCCTGTAACGGTTTTTGTTCTTCATGGAATATCTCAGAAAGTACTTGGCTGATCTTTCTGAAAATTTAGCAGGTATGTTCATTATGGGTCCCTGATGATACTGGATGTTTTAGTTGACCGTTATAGATGTTACTAAGGACTGTAACAGCCTGTAACGGTTTTTCTTCTTTAGGGAATATCTAAGAAAGTACTTGGCCGATCTTTGTGAAAATGAACAGGTAAGTTCACTACGGGATACAGGTGATGCCCGATTTTTAATTTAGCTGTTACTAACGGCTATAACGGCCCATAATGGTTTTTCTTTTTATGGAATATCTCAGAAAGCACTTTGTCGATCTTTCTGAAAATTTGTAGGTATGTTCATTATGGGTCACGGATGTTACCCGATGTTTTAGTTTACCATTATAGCCATTAGTATCGGCCATAACTGCCCATAATGGTTTTTCTTCTTTATGGAATATCTCAGAAAGAACTTGGCTGATCTTTCTGAAAATTTGTAGGTATATTCATTATGGGCGGTGGATGATGCCTGATGTTTAGTTGACCGTAATAGCTGTTATTAACGGCTATAACAACCCATAACATTTTTTCTTTTTTTATGGAATATATCAGAAAGTACGTGGCTGATCTTTCAGAAAATTTGTAGGTATGTTCATTATGGATCACGGATGATGCCCGATGTTTTAGTTTACCATTCTAGCCATTACTAACAACTATAACGACCCCTAACGGTTTTCTTCTTCATGAAATATCTCAGAAAGTACGTGGCCGATATTTCTGAAAATTTGTAGGTATGTTCACTATGGGTCACGGATGATGCCCGATGTTTAATTTTACCGTTATAGCCATTACTAACAGCTATAATGGCCCGTAATGGTTTTTCTTCTTCATGGAATATCTCAGAAAGCATGTGGCTGATATTTCTGAAAATTTGTAGGTATGTTCATCATGGGTTATGGATGATGCCTGGTGTTTAATGTTACCGTTATAGCCATTACTAATGACCCATGATGGTTTTCTTCTTTGTGGAAAATCTCAGAAAGTTCTTGGCCAATCTTTCTGAAAATTTGTAAGTATTTTCATTATAGGTCACAGATGATGGCCGCTGTTTACCAGAATAGCCATTACTAACGGTTACACCAGCCCAAGACAGTTTTTCCCTCTTTATGGAATATATCACGCTTATTCAGGATAAACTGGGAGTATGTTTATATGCTTTGTATCTTGTTAAAGTTTAGTTAGAGTTGACAAGCCTTTGTATGTGTCCAAATATAATTGTGGTGGTGGCTTTTCTCTTTTGCATGTGTCAGTGCTTGTGTCTTACTGTTTTTATTGTGGAATTGTATTCTTTTGAAGATTATATACATTTTGTTTTTTATGTGAACTGATCCGCCATTATTTAAGGACAGCAACTTTGGTCAGATTTCTTTTTTTCCTAGTGGATTTTGTTTCACTCTCTTACAACTAATAATAAACGTGAAAACTGTCATTTCTTAACATATTTATGCCACCTTGTACATACAAACCCATTTCCTGGTTGTATGGCTGTCTTGAGCAAGAGTGACTTATGCCTATTCATTATATGTCTTTTAGCAAATATCTGTCATTGGCAATTGCATGAACTTTGTATCACTGTAAAGAGGGACACCATTTAAATGATTTGATGATGCTATTGTGACTGGAGATGTTGCTTGAGTACTGTACAGTTTCTCCTTTCTGGTGTCTTTTGGTTTTGTTTTTTTTTTTTTTTTTTTTGTTTTGTTTTAGTTTTGGTTTTTTTGTTTGTTTTTGCTTGCTTGCTTGAACCTGTTTTCCTAAGTGTATGGCAGTTTCTGAAGCTTCTGCATTCAATAGTCCATTTTGTGAATTTTATATTTATCTCTCCACAAGGAAAGGTTTTACTGAAGAGTCTAATTCTTTAAGTTGTTTTCTTTCTTTACCAATTGTTTGCCCCTTTCTCTGTCTGTCTGTCTGTCTGTCTCTCTCTCTCTGTCTCTCTCTCTCTCTCTCTCTCTCTGTGTGTCTCTCTCTCTCTCTCTCTCTCTCTCTCTCTCTCTCTCACTCTCTGTGTCTGTCACACTCACACACAGACATATACAAGACACATACACACACATACACACACACACACACACACACACACTCTCTCTCTCTCTCTCTCTCTCTCTCTCTCTCTCTCTCTCTGAGTGCACATGCATCCATGTCCCACGCTGACATATTAATACACACACGAACTGCCTTGTTCTAGGAGCAACTAATGCATTTGAGTCATATGTTTATCTCAACAACTTTTACATACACTGCTCACACTTAAAAATCTATAGATATATGTTTACATGTTTCGCCATCAGACGCAGAGACTTCTATTTAAGAACATTTTATGTGTACACACATGTATTATCACTTACAGATGTAGAGTTTTGTTTTCAGTTGCTTTAATGAAGCATATACTATTAGGTTGCAGTTACTAGTTTTATACTCTGAAAA
>JADBJO010000669.1:427500-492500 GCA_016801955.1 Conus betulinus | reverse complement strand
GATACAGGCACCTGCAGTGTTGGTCAGGAAATTTGAGCAACACTCTCAGAAACGCATCCATTAAGTGGATGAAACTCGACTGTGTGGTCCCAGTCTTCCCAACTGAGTCCGCAGCAAACTCAACTCTGGGTAGGAGCCGGTCGGGGCAGAAAAACCCACATGACTCTGATGGGATTCGAACCCACGACCTCTCTGAAGCAGACTGAAAGTTGGGGGTGAACGTCATACAGTAAATTTTTGTCAAGTTGAAAAAAAGAAATTGTTTCTGGTTACATGGTAAATGAAAATAAGAATAATCATATTTGAATTGGGTTTTTTTTTCTTAAGTTTGAAAACAATCACCTGAAGTGCAAGCTGTGACACAAAGTTCATACTGAATAATGCATTAGTCCATTGTTTCTAACAGGGACAAAGGTAATGATCTCAAGTCCAAGTGCGACAGAAATCGACACAATGTTCATAGTGAACAGAATAATGAGTCCATTGTGTCTGATAGGGATGAAGACAATTGACCTCAAGTCCAAGCTGTGACACAAAGTTCATACTGAATAATGCATTAGGTCCATTTTTGTGACGGGGACAAAGGTAATGATCTCAAGTCCAAGTTGCAACAGAAGCTGACACAATGTTCATAGTGAATATAACAGTGAGCCCATCGTGTCTGATAGGGATGAAGACAATGACCTCAAGTCCAAGCTGCGGGCAGAAACTGACGCGAGAATCTGATGACTTCCTGGGTCAAACCATCATTGAGGTGCGAACCCTCAGTGGGAAATGGACGTGTGGTATAGTTTAGGTAAGTCAACCTGAGGTTTCCGCCTGTTTGGATGTGTCTGTGTGTGTGTACAAAATGTGTGAAAGAGAGCGTGACTATTTAATCATAGTCAGATAATTAGAATGAGTTTTGAAGACAAGCCTGCCTTGAATGTTTTCTGATAAAAATCACTTTGTTGTTGTTAATGTTATGAATATTCTATACGTATGTCTTGCCTCATTTGTGCTGTCTCACTGTCTAAAAAATGTGAGAGTTCGAAATCAGATATATATTTTTGTTAGAGTAGTAAATTGTTTTGTCTGTTTATATCTTTTTTGTTGTCATCAGAGAAAAAGTTTTCAAACTGTAAGGTCATGAAAGAAAACAAAAACAGCAGAAAGGTCATCATACAATTGGTTACAGGAATGCTTGCACATACACTCATATTAAAGTGTGCTGTGAGTGTGTGTGTGTGTGTGTGTGTGTGTGTGTGTGTAGTGGCAGATGTGTCTGTGTGTGTGTGTATATTCATCTCCATGTGTGTGTTCCTGTGTGATGGTAACAGAGAAGAGAACGGACAAATCGGCAGTGTCAGGTGCCATCCGCCTGCACATCAGTGTGGAGATCAAGGGGGAGGAGAAGGTGGCCCCCTACCATGTCCAGTACAGTACACCTGCCTCCATGAGGTCAGTGTCCACACGGCTTCACCCAGGGCCACACTGATGGAGGAAGGGGGCAGTGCAGGTGTTCCCTCCCACCCTCTTTCCATCCTCTCTCCCAGTCCCTCCTCCTTCACAGCCTCTTTTTCAAAAAAAAAAGAAAGAAAAAAGGAACTGCCTTTTATGTTTATCATTACCATTATTAAGAATATATCTTTCAAATACCAAATGAGATGATTGCCTAGCCATCATGCATAAAAGTAACAAATGAATGAGAATAAACAGCAAGACAGAAAAGACATGACGCACGCAACCGAGCACCTAAGCATAATCCAACACCATCACTACCCAAATCAGCATTCTCACTCCCTTCTCCACCTGTTCCTCACCTTTCGAATGAAACAATTACTGATAGATTTACCTACAGGTAAATTCCTGCAGTCAAACACCTATTCCACTTCCAAGCAAAAACAGAAAGCAAAATGGGGCATGACTTTTGAGAACGTGAACTCAAAAGCGAGAAACGTAGAGGTGTTGGTGGCAAAACAGGAAAAGCAATGGTTCTGATAGTTGGTTGTCCATCTGGTTTGCTCATCCCTTCTCATCTCTCTCCACTTCACTCCTCTCCTCAATCTCTCTCCCCATCCTTCCACTGCCACCACCACTGTCCTCCCCCACCACACTTCTTCCATGTATATAACTGGGTTTGGTAGTTTGCCTTTTTATCTCCATCACCAATTTTGGGGGACAAGTGCACATCCGTCTGGTATCAGTCTTTACACTCCCCCCTTCATCTCGCTTTTCCACTTCTCCACCCCCCCCCCCCCTCCCCCCCATGGACTCTCTCATCCCACCCCTCCTGAACAGAATGATCTGCCCCTGACTGCAGGTGTCGCTGGTCAGCCTGTTTCAGTTCCGCCTTCAGATACGCTAATGTTTTGCTACAGGTTATGATGGGTCTTGATTTTCTTGCAGCCATCGTCTTGCTTGATAGACATGGAAAGAAAGGACAGCAGCCATAGGAAAAGATCTTGTCATCATCTTCATTGTTTGAATGGGAGAGGGTCCTGAAGATAACTGTTACTAGCAGGGCATTGATGAGATGCTGTAAATATTGTCCAGAGTGGACACTAGCTGGTCATTCTACATCTGTTTTCCTATGGGTGTTTTTTTTTTTAAGTGTGTGACCACCCACCACAACACCACTCTTGACTTGGGAGGGCCATTTCACTGTTTAGAGGATGAAAGCGTCCTTTGGCATCAATCTGGGGCATTTGACTGGTGTACAGAAATGTTCCTAACAACTTAATGCTCATGTGTGGCAGCATTTGTTTGCTTTGAAACGTTTGTGTAAGAGGTGAAAATCAATGGGTTTTTTGTTTTTAAATGTTTCTTTAATGAACAGATGTGTACATAAACAACTTATTGAACTGAAGCAACAGCAAGCAAATGCTTATGATGTGCTCAGTGATCAAGGTTTATTAGGATAAGGAAAGTGTGCAGGACGGGATTAGCAAACACTGGAGAGGCTGTGTTTTTGTAGTTGTTGTTATTTTTGTTTTTTCTCAAAATGGTCACTGCACAGTTAACCCCCCTTCCAATGGCCAAAATGTTGCTTTTTTTGTTATGTAGAAGTCCATTCATATTTACATGAATTTATCATGAAAGTCTGTAGAGATTAGAGGTAGTTATATCTCCAAACTTTTCAGTAATTGAGGTAACAATGGTTTTGTGGTGGACGGTCACACATACGTATTTGTGTTTTGGCGACACCGGTTTTATGGTGTAGAGGACACATATATAGTAAAATTTTGGTGTTTAGTAACGCTGATTTTTAGTTGGAGGTCACACATATTTATTTTGTGTTTAGTAACACTGGCTTTGTGGTGGACGGTCACATATGTATTTTGTGTTTGGCAACACTGGTTTTATGGTGTAGAGGACACATATATAGTGAAATTTTGGTGTTTAGAAACACTGATTTTTAGTTGGAGGTCACACATATTTATTTTGTGTTAGTAACACTGGCTTTGTGGTGGAGGGTCACACATATATATTTTGTGTTTAGTAACACTGGTTTTGTGGGAGAGCGTCACAAAATATATATATTTTGTGATACCATTGCATTTAGTATCAGTGCCTGTATGTATTGTCATTTAAATTTGCGATTAAAAGAAAAGCTGGCACAATGGCCATTGGCCTGAATGCAGCCTGGTGTTGCCCACCATAGGGAGGACAACCCACTGGCTGCTGTATAATGAAATGGTGTAAACCGCAAGAGTGATTTTTTGTGCTGTTTTTTAGGATGGGTTATTTTGATACAAGATTTGCAAAAGGCCCAGACGGACTTTTTCCTCCGTGTGCTGACAAGTCTGAGAGGGCACGTGTAGCTTGATTGGCTATGAACACACACACTGAAATTGCAGATATGGGTGAATAGTTAAAATATGAGAGTGGTTTGGTGTTGAACATAGTGTGTAATTGATGCTTTTTTATCTCTCTGCTGTTTTGCAGAATCTGTTCCATTACCTGTGTGAACAAGCAGGAGGTGAGGTGAAACTGCCGGATGCAAAGGGGGTAAGTTTATTGTCAAAGTGAACTTTGACCCGTTGAATAGAAAAAATAATGCTGTCATATAGCAGTCTTCCTCAGTTCTCTTTCTGTCTCTCTCTCTCCTCTCTCTCTCTCTCTCTCTCTCTCTCTCTCTCTTTCTCTCTCCCCTCTTTCTCTCTCTCTCTTTTCTCTGCCTGTCTGTCTGCCTCTCTTCCTCTCTCACCCTCTTTGTCGGTCTGTCTCTCTCTCTCTGCCCGTCTGTCTCTCTCCCCCCCCTCTCTCTCTCTCTCTTTCCATTCTTTTCACATATAATATTATTGTAATCTGATCTCCTCTTCCAGGACAAGGATTTGTTAAAAAACGGTTTGTGCTGTACTACATATCCACAGGTCAGGTTATACAAATTTATTTATCATTCTCTCTCTCTCTCTCTCTCTCTCACTTAATCACTCAAATATGCACACATTTTCTTATCATTTCTCTCAGTTAGTCTCTCTCTCTCTGTTCATGTTCAAGTATTTTTGTGCTCATGCACGTGGAAGAGGAGGAGGGGGAGGGAAGTGAACGAGGAATGTAACTGAACCTTCATAATGCCAAAATGGAGAACATATCTTGAAGTGTTTGAAGTTTTGAGATACAGGTGTTGGCTTTGTGCTGTAGACAAAAAGTGTCTTGATCATCGAAGCATCAGAGGATCTACCTTTCTGTTCACTCACTGACTGCAGTGTATAACTGGCCTCTGTACAAAACCTAGCTCTGTAGACCTCCAGCTGTGCAGGATTTGTAGTCGGTTGTATGTAGTGCATGATAGCACGGAGAGCCATGGCTGTTGTAGGTTGTTTACCCCTGGATATGAGTGAATTCCTGTGAACAGTAATATGAAGATACTTATGACTGTAGGGTGGAAAGAGCTTGCATACACAAACACGTCCAGACTTGTACATGTGTACATACACACAGGCACACATACATGCACACACACACACACACACACACACACACACACACACACACACACACACACACACACACACACTCACACACTAGTATCCAGATGTGTTGACGATTTTTACAGCAAGACGAGGCGTGGAAGGTGTACTTTGATGAACCGGGCCAAGAGATAGTGGACGAGTTTGCCATGAGATACGGCATCGAGTCCATCTACCAGGCTATGACGTGAGTCTGACTTTTCTTGCTTTCTTCTTCTTCTTCCATGAAAGGACATTATCCTGCCCCCATGCTCATTGGTCTTCGTATAGATCATATTGGTGCACAAAAAGCATGCTCTATGTATGCAGATTGTCCATACTTTTTGCCTATGGGGCTTACTCTTCCAAAGGATGGAGAAGTGATTTAATGTGTGTGTGAGAAGTTACGCTTGCATTGGTTATGTGGAACCTTTGGTTTTTTGTTATATTTGAAGGACTTGCAGGGAATGGGGACAGAACCAGTGTCAAATCCAAGGTAAAAATTTCACCTCAACTGTACTGCTCTGTGGAGATTCAAACCTGCAACCTCAACATCACTAGGATTACACATCTTAAGCACTTCCAACTGTGCTGTTCCAGGCCCATTTGTTTGGTCTTTTTTGAAAACCTAGAAACAGTAAACTAAAACAAACCTTTCGAAAATTGATTCATGAATTGCTAAGTAAGTCAACATGTTGATGTATGAGGTAAGAAGTGAAAGGTCAACCCTTTCAACTGTTCTGACTTTGCCACCTGGGCTGTCTCACCTGCCTGGCCAGACTGGCTGACCTTCATGAGCAGAAGGTCCTTCACTTAAACTGTAGTATGGCGTAAGCAGTTTTACCAGCAGGCAACAAATGCACATGGTTATTGCTAAATCATTGAGTTGCTGGACATCACAGTTTCATGTAATTTGATATGCCTTCAGACTTTTGATGGTTTTGCAAACTCAAACATTGTTTTATATTATATGAACAAAAACTGGAATCTCCATTTCAACTCACTGTTCCACCAAGATGTAAAAAACGTCGCACAGTGAAAACAAAATTCATTATTTTGCAACAGATTAAAATTCCATAAAATGATACGCACCTTCAGACTTGCATTCAGTCGTCGTTTCCATGTCTTCCTATCTCGGTATTTGAATAAGAACAGCAGACTTGGTTTACGCGTGAAAGTCTGAAAACTTTGACATGCTGTATACAAATCTTTCATTCTAAGCTGTTCATATTTGCTAACTGTAATTACACTGGTTTAAGTGCATAATTTCTTTCGCTCAAGCATTGCTGCAGCTCAAGTCCATGGCACTCTTCAGCAATGCCTGAGTATTGCTGCAGCACTGGGTTGGATGAGTTGAAACAAGCCACCAGACTTTGAAAATGCTGGGATGAACATCTGTAGACACAGAGGTGAAATGCTGGGATAAAGAGGACTGTAGATACCGAGATGAAAATGCTGGATAAAGAGGACTGTAGATACTGAGGTAAAAATGCAGGGATGAAGAGGACAGTAGATACCGAGGTAGACACTGAGGTGAAAATGGTGGGATAAAGAGGACTGTAGATACCGAGATGAAAATGCTGGACTGTAGATACCGAGGTGAAAATGCTGGGATAAAGAGGATTGTAGATACCAAAGTGAAAATGCTGGGCTAAAGAGGACTGTAGATACTGAGGTGAAAATGAGCGATAAAGAGGACTGTAGATACTGAGGTGAAAATGCTGGGATAAAGAGGACTGTATATACCAAGGTGGGATAAAGAGGACTGTTGATACCGAGGTGAAAATGCTGGGATAAAAGAAGACTGTTAATACTGAGGTGAAAATGCTGGGATAAAGAGGACTGCAGTTACTGAGGTGAAAATGCTGGGATAAAGAGGGACTGTACATACTGAGGTGAAAATGCTGGGATAAAGAGGACTGTAGATACCGAGGTGGGATAAAGAGGGCTGTAGATACCGAGGTGAAAATGCTGGGATAAAGAGGACTGTAGATACCGAGGTAAAAATGCTGGGATAAAGAGGACTGTAGATACCGAGGTGGGATAAAGAGGACTTAGATACTGAAGTGAAAATGCTGGGATAAAAAGACTGTAGATACTGAGGTGAAAATGCTGGGATAAAGAGGACTGTAGATACTGAGGTGAAAATGCTGGGATGAAGAGGACTGTAGATACTGAGGTGAAAATGTTGGGATAAAGAGGACTGTAGATACTGAGGTGAAAATGCTGGGATAAGGAGGACTGTAGATACCAAGGTGAGATAAAGAGGACTGTAGATACTGAGGTGAAAATGCTGGGATAAAGAGGACTGTAGATACGAGGTGGGATAAGGAGGACTGTAGATACCGAGGTGAGATAAAGAGGACTGTAGATGCTGAGGTGAAAATGTGGGATAAGGAGGACTGTAGATACCGAGGTGAGATAAAGAGGACTGTAGATACTGAGGTGAAAATGCTGGGATAAAGAGGACTGTAGATGCTGAGGTGAAAATGCTGGGATAAAGAGGACTGTAGATACTGAGGTGAAAATGCTGTGATAAGGAGACTGTAGATACCAAGGTGGGATAAAGAGGACTGTAGATGCTGAGGTGAGAATGCTGGGATAAAAAGGACTGTAGATACAGAGGTGAAAATGCTGGGATGAAGAGGACTGCAGATACCAAGGTGAAAATGCTGGGATAAAGAGGACTGTAGATACCAAGGTGAAAATGCTGGGATAAAGAGGACTGTAGATAGCGAGGTAACTCTGTTTTGAATCTATACCTGTTTTGGCTGTGGTGGAGGAAATCCAGAAACCCTGGATAAATTGTTATCAATTTCAATGAATTATGAGGTGGATGGGTGTTGGCATAATGTCTGTGCATAAGTGTATGTGTACATGAGTGTCGATGTGCTATGTGTGCATGTAATTATGTAACTAAGTGAGCACTTGCCTTTGTCAACTTTTCAAGAGAACAGTTAAAAAGTGACAAATCTCATCACACCATCCCCCTGTCTTGATTGAGAATTGCAATCAGAACCTTTTAAGGAGTATGACTACCAACTGGCATGGTAATTGCTCATTGCAGATAAGGTAACTTATGAAAACTTTGTTTTGACATCCGAGTCACAAAGGGTTTAAAAAAAAAAAAAAAACAGTTTGTTTTGACAATGGTGTCAGAAAGAATGAAGAAAAAAAAAAAGAATATTAATGGCCATACAAAAGCAGTTCTCTTACACTGTTGACGCATTCCATGCCCGTACATTTGCCTGTGAGCATCAGGCTGAAGGATGCGAACAACAACTATGACAACAGCAACACTAGCAATAAATCCAGTGTAGAATCTGCTGTATTGCAGGCACTTCTCGTGTTTGTCCACCAAGTACATGTGTGCGGGCGTGCCAGCCTTGATGTCTACCCTGCTGGCCAACATCAACGCTTTCTACGCGCACACTGCCACCACAACCGCCGTGTCTGCCAGTGATCGATTCGCTGCTTCCAATTTTGGGTCAGGAGTGAGTGATGCTGTTTATGTTCTATTCTTTTCATTTTCTTTTCTTTTTTTTTTTTTTCTCTTGACCCACTTTTTATTCAGAAGAAAATTGGGGTCCCTTGTTATTCAGCTGTTGTTCTAGAATTTGGGGGTTCTTTATCAAATTATACTTGAAAAAGTTTTTTTACACCTGATTTTTAGTTCCTAATGAAAACAAGCTTTGAGGATTGCTATTATGTTTGGTTCTGGATCATATAAGCTTTTTTTTTCAAAGTCTTTCATGTGGCATTTGCTTTGCAAGATTGTGAGTGAAACTCAGATTTTATGCTCCAAAGAAAGTGTAAGGTGAAGCATGGTTGGCTGCACTGTCAGTTTCTGTGGTGAATGGAATGGAAACTTTGTGTTCCATTTGGACAGTGATTTGACTGAAATCATTCATTAAAGAGACAAATGAGAAGAAAAAAAAAAAAAAAAAAAAAAAGAGTAAGAAAGAGAAAGAGACAATTGCTTATAGCGTGTCAGACCAAACAGCAATATTTCATGCAAAGTAAGATGACCATCATTTTCATAGAGAAGGATGTATCAGACTGACTGATACTGCTTCACATTTAGTCTGTGTCACACTGGCATACTGTGTCAAGCTCTAGGGCCACATCGATAAAGCTTAGACACTGATCAGTGTCTGTAAAAATGGTGTGTGTTGTTGTTCTTTCAGGTGAAGGCGCTGGAGTCCGTGTGACTTTAGTCTCACCATTTCTGTGTGCAGAAAGAGAAAAATTGTCAAGTTGCTGGACCAGCTGCACAACTCTCTCAGGATAGACCTGTCTATGTTCAGGGTGAGTTAGATGCTCTCTCAGGGTAGACCTGTCTATGTTCAGGGCGAGTTAGATGCTCTCAGGGTAGACCTGTCTATGTTCAGGGTGAGTTAGATGCCTGCGTCCGTTGTGTAGACCATCTGTTCTCTCTCTCAGTCTCTCTGTCTGTCTGTCTGTCTGTCTGTCTCTCTCTCTCTCTCTCTCTCTCTCTCTCTCTCTCTCTCTCTCTCTCTCTCTCTCTCTCTCTCTCTCTCTCTCTCTCTCTCTCTCTCTCTCCCCATTCCAACAAATACATATTTTTAAAAAGCATTGACAATGTGGTTTTGGAAAGCGGTTGTAAGTTTCTTTATTTTTCTCTTTTGTATTGTAGTTGTCTTCAGTGAGTTCACTGATCAAATCAAACATACCTGAACTGTTCAACTGGGTTGTCATTGTTGACTTGTTCTGGTTGTAACATGTACAGGCTGATCAAGCCCACAAACTTCTTTTTTTTTGTGGAGACTTGCTATTATGGGGCTTTCCTTACATTTCTCTTATACGTTAAACGTCTGCACAATCTCATCCACACATTCTGAACAGCAGTTGGGTCTTAAAAGGGAATGTAATATAAAACACAAATCCGGTAGGCTGAGTCCTACTGTTGCATAAAAACATGTCTTTCAAGGTAAGGCAGTTCTTGAAAGGCAGATGTTGTGTCAACAGAGACAAACATGTTCCAGAAAGCGAGTCAATGAACAAGCAGAGTTTTAATTCAGAGGTGAATATAGTATAAGCACGAACAAAAATGTGCCACAGAAACAAAGTTTCAAAAGGGTGGGAATCTTTGTTCAAAAACAAGTCTAGCTTAAACAAAAACAGAAATGTTTTAGGAAAAATCAATCTCTCATGGAAGGTAGTCTAAATTGGGAAATAAATCATATTAAAAAGTATTTTAAAAAATGTTCTTGAGAAAAAAATCTTATATGGAAGTAAAGACAAGTAAAAAGACATCATATTTCAAGAACAGATATAAGTGCTTTTATTAAGGAAATCTACCCTCAGAAGGACTGTATGGGAAAGATTTTTACTGTATTTTATGTTATTGCCATGAACAGCAGTTTGTTTGAATCAGTTAAAGAGTAACTGTTTTTGTTTTTTTTTGTTTTTCAGAACAATTTTCCAGCTTCTGACCCTGGTCGTATGAAAGACTTGAAGTCCACCGTTGACCTCCTCACCAGTATCACCTTCTTCCGCATGAAGGTATGTCTGCCCAGTATTTCCAACTCTTCTTTCCTTTGAATCTTTCAGACCCAAACTTAGAAATTTTATTAACTTTGATATTATTATTAACTGCTTGTGTTTTTATGTAACATATATAATTACCAGTTTTTTTAGAGCACCAAGTAAACTTGTATATGTAGCTGCCAACCCTATCGAATGTTTGTGGAATTTCCTCAATCTTGGAATTATTCCCCAAATCCTGAATTTAGTAGAAAAAGAGAATTTCAAAATTTTGTACAAAAATGTGGGATTTAGGGGATCATTTTTGAATAGGTATGATAAAGCCTTGCAGAAGAAAGCCAGAATCATACGTGGGTGTTGGCAGTTATATGTATGGAAAATGCATGTTCTTTTTTTAAATCTCCATATGTCAACTGAAACTTGTGGGGGAGGTAGAAATACAATCAATTGAAAGGTGATTCCTGAAATTTTGCCTCCTGAAGGTAAGCAGCCATGAGAGAGAGAGAGACTAGGGTTGAACGGTAAGTTCTTGGCCTACACATAAAGGAATCATGTTATGATTTTTGTTTGTCTGTTTGATTTATCAGCACAGTCACCCTCAAACTCCACACACTTATTCCAGGGATGGTGAAGTGTTTTGATTTATTTACTGGAAAAGTGGGTATCTCTGGCCTCAGAAAACGCATCAACTGTCATGACATCTGTCCAGAAATTCCTTCCAGCCAGCTTCTTTTTAAGGTTTGGGAAAAGATGAAAGTCAGACGGTGCCCTAGTATGGGAGTGAGGTGAGTGTCATAATCATGCAATTGCCAGGACAACTGCAGATTTCTAAGCCAGCACATTGTCTTGGTAAAATACCACCCCTTTGGTCGAATTTCCATGGCATTTAGTGCTTAGATTGTCCTGCAGGTACCATAGCAATGTCACGTAAAATTCTGGAGTGATGGTGTGCCCCTTTTCAAGAGAGTTCACTACGAGGATTCCTTGAGCATCCCAGACGATGGAAGCCCATCACCATACAAGCAGACAGGGCGACCTTGGCCTGTTTGTTTGGGGAGAGTCAAAGTTCTTCCACTGCCTAGACTGTTCCTTTGACTCTGGACAAAAGTGATGGACTCAAGTCTCATCTGTGGTGACAAATCTTGCCAAGACATCAGTGGGTGTGTTTTAAAAAAAACAAAAGGCACAAGCTGTCACACAGGACATGTCCGTTCTGAGGTGGCTCTTCAGTCCAAAGCTTTGGGCCCCACCTCCTTGCTGTCACCTTCCTCATGCCAAACTGTTGTTCAGAATTCCATGTACTGTGTTGTGTGATGCACCAAGGTGTGATGCAGTATGTCTGATGGACAAGTTTTCCTGACACGGTCAGCGTTATCCTTGTACTGGTGCTCAATGGCTCCCCCTTGATGAGGTTCATCTTCCAGGCTTCATTTTCCTGTTCTAAATTTGGCCATTCATTTTCTCACAGTTTGATAAGAAGGGGCATCCTACCCCTAGGGTTTCGTCATGATTGTCCTCATGAATTTACTTGGTGCTCAGACCTTTCTTTTCACAAACATTGAGTCCCTCATGGATGCTGAATTTTCTCCAGTTTTGGAAAAGGAAATAGTGTTGATCACTTGGAAGGTCAGGGATGTCATAACTGATACAATGACACAAAAGATTTTTTTTCATATTTCACCCACCAAGAAGCATGTGTGCAGTTATGCACCAGTTATCATGAATGTTGCTCAAATCCTTAACAAGTAGGCTGAGAACTTATCATCTAGCCCTCATGTATGTAGTGTTAACCGTGATAAGAATCTAGGATACATTTTGGTCCTGAAAGTCCAGATTGCGTCAGAATCATATCAAAAATCTAAAAGTAGACGTAATTTGCTGTGCATGTGTGTATTTGTTGCCAGTTGTTTTTTGAACGTCCGTTGTGGTCACACTTGCTTTCAGAAAATCCTGAGAACCTTCCACAACATCAATGCCAACTCCCCATCATCATGTCACACACTACCAATAAAGTTTGAAGCGATTGCAAAGGTGCCCATACGGTCTATGCTGCTTTTTGCTCTGCCATTAGTGGTTCAACCATAATAAAACAACCCTGAAAGCGATTGTCCTGTGTGGCAGGTCCAGGAGCTGAGCAGTCCTCCTAGGGCGGGAAGTGTGGTGAAGGACTGCGTCATCGCCTGCATCAAGTCCACGTACAAGTTCCTCTTTGAGAACTGCTACGACCTGTACCAGAGAGAGTTCCAGACCGACCCCTCTGATCAACCCATGGTCGACCAGGAGGGACCCTCCACCGGCAGCCTGGACTTCTGGCACAAGCTGATTGCCTTAGTCGTCTCTGTGATAGAAGAAGACAAAAATAGCTATACTCCAGTATTAAACCAGTAAGTGTGATGCGCTGGCAGTTTGGAGTTTGGTGGGGAACGTTGTTTATCAGTGTGAGACTATTGAAGCCCTGTCATGAAGGTAAGGGTTGTTGATTGCCTGTCAGACAATGACGTACGTAAAGTGGAGGCCTAACAGAGCTTGGCCTGTCAGCACAGACACTTTGGCCACTGAGTATTGGAGCTTTATATACTGCCAAGGGGGGAGATTGAGGAGTTTCTACAGTCATTGTTTAAGATAATTTCTAGGTTCAGAAGATATGTATATGTATATGATGCTTATTTCAAACAGCCCTGTTACCTGAGATGGATGTCAACATTAAACCTGCACACACACACACACACACACACACACACACACACACACACACACACACACACACACACACACTCACTCACACTCGCGCGCACACACACACACACACACACACACACACACACACTCACTCACTCACACTCACACTCGCGCACACACACACACACACACACACACACACACACACACACACACACACACACATACGTTAACGTCATTCAGAATAATGACTGGAGGATTGGAGGACAGTTTTCAGTCAAAAACTCAGAATGGGCGACATACACTTTTTCCTTTTCTGGACAATTTTAGACACATGTAGCTAAGTAATGGAAGTTCAAAGCCACTCATTTTGGAGAGGGGGGGGGGGGGGGGTTACCCATGATCTTGGAAGTGCTCACACTACAGGTTTATTGTTTTGTTTAATTTTGACACTTCTCTCTGATACAGGTTCCCACAAGAGCTCAACGTGGGACAGGTCAGTGCCTATATGATGTGGGACCAGCTCTCACAAGACCTCTGTATCGCTCTCCAAGGTAACATCTCTTTCGAAAAAAAAAAAATAGTCATTTTTTTTTTTTTTACTTTTCATTCCATCCCCCTAAGGTTGATAAGCTCAGAAAGTTGGTAACTGTCTCAACTATTTGCAGTCTGTGTGGAGTGTTAAACTGACACAGGAAAATGTTGCAGTTGCTTTGCTACCTGTATTGAGGCCAGGTCATGACAGATATTGCAGGTATTCTACAAGCATATTAAGGTTTACTTCTACATTTAGGTTTACAAACAAATCAGAAGTCCAGAATGGAGACTTGGTTTCATGTATTTCCAGGATAAGCCACATTTTGCATCACAGCTTATCAGAAAGATTAGATTTGGACATCAGTTTGTGCTTTATTGTGGAATCAGAATGTTGGTGAGTTTTCTGCGTTGCTCACAGTCGTGTCCCCTTGAGGAAACTGGAACCAAGTTTTTATTATCAGAATCTTATCCTCAGGTCGCGTACCTGAGATATTAACTCCTAGCTCCCACCTCTCACCCCTTTTCCTTTTATTTGTTTTTGGTTTGCAGAGCATGAAAAGGAACGAATGTGTAAGAGTTCCGAGTACATGAACTTGCATTTCAAGTGCAAGTGGTTGTACACAAAGTATATTGCCGATGTGCCTCAGTTCAAAGCAGTGGTGCCAGAGTACCCAAGGTAAGGTCCTTGTCTCTCTCCTGTTCTTTTGCTTTTTTTTCCATTGTCCCTCTTGTCTCTCTCCTAGTCTCTTGGTTTCTTAAATCTCTCTCTGTTTGTCTGTCTGTCTGACTGTCTGTGTCTCTCTCTCTCTCTCTCACTCTGTCTGTCTCTGTGTCTCTCTCTGTCTCTCTCTTGATTTCAGCAGTGCATGTCACCAGAGCTGTAAGTCTGTTGACATCAAAATCTGTCAGTGATCAGTGTTCTCTCTCTGTGACTTTCTTGCTCAGTCTCTTCTCACCAGTTTCAATATTACAGTTGACCTCTAACTATATGAAGCAGGCTGTATGTATAAACATGTATTTTGTTCATGTTGGAATGTTTAAGTGTACTCATGAACTTGATTTGTGTGAACTTTGACCAGTGAATTGTTGTTGCGATGTTTGGATTTTTCAGTCTTTTTGTGTAGTTTTTTTGTGTTTTGTACAGGTGGTTTGAGCCCTTTGTGATGCAGTGGCTGAACGAGAACGACGACGTGTCCATGGAATACCTGCATGGTGCTTATGAAAGGGACAGGAAAGATGGGGTGAGCATCCAGTGCAGTATCAGCCAGTGTCAATCTCTGTCACTTTCTCTGTGGATGAAATCACACTGGAGGTGTGGGTAATGCAGTGGTTAGAGCACTAGTCTCCAAGATCGGCTGTGAGCACAATTATGTGCAGCTATCAGATTCCCTCCCAGACTTATTCCACCCGTCCGTCTCCCTGTAAAAGGGAATAATTCTCCCTAGACCCACACACGCGCACAATGTTTGCCTACACAGAAAAAAAAAAAAAAAAAGAATTGACACATGTGTGCCTGGATGTCAAACAAATATCAGCGGACAGAAAAAAAATGTGAAGATGAAACTTAATCTGGCCTGATGTCAGTTCAGTTTATGGTATTCTTGATGTAGGATTAAAAAATGGAATGGTTTCATAAAAATATGTCCGATACATTCTCAGTGCCAGTAAAGATGGTGCAGTACTGTTTCCAGCACAACTCGATTGAATAAAGTTTGGCCTCAAGGGGAGTTGGCACCTCTAACACCTCCTCCAGACTCATACCTCACAACCACTCTTCTGCGTATATGAAGAGATTCTAACATATCAGATTCCTTCTGAATTGAAACACTATGTGATCCTCAAGAATTCAAAAAATAAACACACCAATTGCTCAGTCAAATTTGAATGTTTTTTATTTGCATTTAATACAATTTTTCATGCTGTGATATTGGGTCTGAAAGTGACGGAAAACTACAGCATTTTTTTTCCATCGTTAATAATGCTGTATTCATTTGCATGTACTTGAAGATTTGCATTTTGTGTGTGTGTGTGTGTGTGTGTGTGTGTGTGTGTGTGTGTTTCAGTTCCAGAAGAGTTCAGAGCACTACCTGTTTTCCACCTCGGTGGTGGACGTGTTCACTCAGCTGAACCAGTGTTTTGATGTGATCAAGAAGCTGGAGTGTCCCGACCCTGAGATTGTCAAGAACTGCATGGAAAGGTTTGCCAAGGTAACATAACACTTCACTTCATTTTTCCCATTGTGGAGTTGCTAGACTGTAATAGTGTTAGATATGTATATGTACATATCTATACATATATATATATATATATATATATATATATATATATATATATATATAAAAATATATATATCAGATATACAGGTCGCTCAATGTGCATTCATGATACGGTTATTTCCAGCTCTTATTCCACGCAAATGTGTGTCAGAATGTTTGCTGAATCATCATGGGTTTCACCAAGAGCAAAAAAATGTGATTTGGTCACCACTAGCGCTTCTCATTCCTTGTTTACATTGTTGTGCTGCCTTATTGATTCATTAGCTACCATGTGTGTTTTCACACAGCCAATAAACTGATTGCAGCATGTGTGTTGTTGTATTTGTTTTCATTTAAGAAAAAATTGGTTTCATTGGTGCAGCCTACAAGCCAGAATGACTGCACTTGGACAAGGTTTGGGCTGTGCCCAGTAATCTCTCAGTGATTGTGGGAGTCATCTGACCAGCCAGCTGCTGCAGAGCAGTGGTGGTTAGGGTGGACTGCAGACAGGGAGGTCTTGAGTGTAAGACTGATTGGATATGTTTATGTGGATTTTTTTTAAATGGTTCCTGGCTCCAATCCAGAGTTGTGGAATGTGTTAAGAGCTCTGATTGGTGGACTGAACGTGCTGTCAGATTTCCTCCACCTGCTGAGAATGTTGGTGAGATTTTCAGATGAACACTCTCAGTGGCTGTGTCTCTGGGGCCTAGTTGGATAGATGCCAATTCTGATTTTTATTTTACTTTCCATAATGTTGTTCTTGAAATCCTGAATTTGGTGGGAAAAATCCAGAATTTTTACATTTTCATTATAATGTAGGGTTTCAGCAGTTACTTTATTCATAGGGATGTAAGGTTTATGATATGTAAGATTTGAATTCTGTGCCCTACCTTTGATATGGTTTGTTGACTTGTTGTGTTCAGACAGTGAACAAGGTGCTGATAGCGTACTCGGACATCGTGCGCCAGGACTTTGAGAAGTACACGGGGAGGCAGAAAACTGTAAGCATTTCTTCTGTCCTTCATTCAGTCTCTTTGAAAATAATGGTGATTGAGGTCAGTCTGTTCCTTGGCATCCTCATGATCAGAGTGACAAATTTCATGATAAGTGTTAAGTTGCTGTTTAATGGATTTTCTGTCGTCATTTGTGCAAAATGTTAACATCTTTATTTGTTGATGGGTTTGGACTGATGTGTACTTTGATAGACAAGAACAAACAGTTTCTATCAAGGTCCCAAAGCTTAAGAAAAGCCGAGTATTAGGGAAATTTTGAATTCTTATGTCTCATGTTTAACATTAAACATGTGCAGATGGTCAGCTTTCAAAACTTGGAAGACATTCATATGCATATTTCCCTGAAGATGGAGTATGGCTGCCTTATCTGTGGGATAAATAATGGTCATACACATGAAACTCCACTGCCTGTCTATACAGGCAGTGTCTGCAGGAGTATCAGCCTGCGTACGCAGGAAGAAAAGAAAGAAAAGAAGTGCATATAGGCATGGGATTCACTTAAAAGTGCACACAGTCCATACACGGGTGCATTTCACTGCTCAGAAAGACTACTGTACTTCCATGTTTGGATCTGCTTTTGACTTTGGCTCATGTTGTATGCTTTATACACAGACAGTTACAAGGTGCAGCCATGTAGGAATGGTTCTAGAAGTTTGAATAGAGTTAATGGCTCGTGAGAATCTCTGTGAGCGTGTGTGTGTGTGTGTGTGTGTGTGTGTGTGTGTGTGTGTGTGTGCGCGCGAAGCTGCTCGTCTATTTAATGTTCAATAAATATTATTTATTATTGTTTTTTTAACTATCCTCCCTCCTCATTTTTTTTTTATTTTGAGGGGTGGGGGTTTTGTTCTTTGGTCATGAGCAAGGTAAAAAAAATCAGCACTGTTTGAACAAGTAGGCCTTTTGGTCTACTCCAGTGACAAGGATGATCAGGAAACATCATAAACTGATGTTTCAGTATCAGTATAGTTCTAACCCAGCCAACGCCACAGGCCTTAGGGTGATGTTGCAGTATCAGCATAGTTCTAACCCAGCCAACACCACAGACCTTAGGGTGATGTTGCAGTATCAGTGTAATTCTAACCCAGCCAACACCACAGACCTCATGGTGATGTTTTAGTATCAGTATAATTCTAACCCAGCCAACACACCACAGACCTCATGGTGATGTTTCAGTATCAGTATAATTCTAACCCAGCCACACACCACAGACCTCATGGTGATGTTTCAGTATCAGTATAATTCTAACCCAGCCAACACCACAGACCTTAGGGTGATGTTTCACTATAGGCTCAGTGCCATCCCAGCCAACAGATACTGGCAGTTCCATCAGGAAGGGAGGCATCTGTGCCTTTCTGTTTGTCTGAACTATCTATTCATCAACTGTAACGTGAGGGGAGGTGTATTCAGACATAGAAGCCCCAGTGTGTGGCGATTCTCTGGTCAGCGTTCATCATGTCCTGTTTTCCTCTGTTGCAGGCCTGCATCCTGATGAACAACATCCAGCAGCTTCAGGTTCAGCTGGAAAAGGTGTTTGAGTCCATGGGAGGGGAAAAGGTAGATGTTCAGACCACTATGCCTAGTATTATGTTCGATGTTTCTGACAGCAGTGTAGATTCTGCCTATGACAAACTTAACCCCTCTTCAGTATGCACTTATCCGAGCTTAGCAACACCGAAAGCCATCGGCAAGATAGGTAACTCCGTAATTTGAACATGGTTACTCAATTAAAAAAATAATTTAAAGAGAGGAAAGGAAAGAATGAAATGAAAATAATTTTTAAAATTCCTACGAATATATATGTTGTTATATCGTAAGTTTGAAGAATGTCACTTGAGCCATTTACTCGGGGGGAAAAAAAAAATCTTCTTCTTCAGAACTTTCTTCCGAATCGTTGCTCATCATACCTTGAACCTCATCCCAGTCGCAAAACTAGATCACTCTAAGCTTCATCACCCAGCACTTTCACTTAGTCTTATGCCGTAAATTCTACAAATTGCAGTATCTCCATCACTAAATCTCATTACAGAACGGCAGAAATCAAGGTAAGCCATGGTGAAAAACCGCATTTCGACTTCAAAACTTTAAAAATTCGTAACTCGAGAACCACGGCACGCATCGACTCGCGGTTTTTTTGCAGACGGTAGAAAATGGCTACAGGAAGAAGGAAAATCACTTTCTCGCGAGACTTCCTTTTCTACGAGAAACATGGCGGCGCCCATTGTTGCCACGTGTTTTACCGGGCGCTGGCAGGTGCTCAGCGTTTTGGCTGTGTGATTTCCGGTTGGGCGCTAGCGGGCGCCCGATTGACAAGAGGGTTAATTATTGGTGAACTTGAGCGTTACTTCAACTTCTTGTTCCCCATTGTTACCACCATTTTCAGAATGCTATTGGCAAAAGTATTCTGTGTTTCCTTCCAAGTTCCCACCTTTAAATCTTTGGCAAATAATTCTGAAAACTGTAGTCAAAATGTTGCTTTGAAACAAGTTCTGAATGAAGTCATCCCCAGCTGTAGCAATAAGGAGCAAGCAAAAGAAAAAGGGGAGCACAATTTCTATTTCAATAGACACTTGTACCTGAAATGAAAAGTGAAAAAAACAAAATTAAAGGCAGTGATGATAACATTTCACATAAACAGCACACAGCTCCTCATCTTCAACAACAGCAGTACATGTTTATGTTTTGTGGTTGACTTCCTTTTATATTTTCAAATAAAACAGAATCATTTTGTTTACATTTCACATAATTTTTCGAATCCAAACCAAAGATTTGTTAATCCATGCACAAGAAAGCATTGTTCAACATACAGCTCCTGTGAGTCAATAAATAGCTGAAACTTGCACGGGTAAAGGAAATCAAATGTACTAGTACTGTTCAGCATATAAATGCAGTTTACACAGTGCTGGTTACAGCCGACCACTGTACAACCAGAGTTGATTCTCTTTCTGGTCAAAAAGTCTCTAGTGATGTGAACCTAGTCTCCAGTAAGTATTCAGAAGTGTTTGTATTGCTTTTGAATTCTTGTTGTGTTGATTTGGTGCCATCAGTGTTCTGTTTTGATACAAGAAAGCAAAAACTGAAACACCAGGAAAGACAGGCTGTTGAACAGGGCAGTGCAGTGATGTTGTGGTTGCTATCACAGGTCAACAGCTGTTGGTGGAACCTCAAAGGTCGTTGTGTGAATGGTCTACTCAGATCCAAAGTTTGTGGTGTGGGTTCAGACAGGAAGGCTACATCTGCAGCTGCCAGTCCTGAATTTTTCAAGAATTTCCCCATTTGTAAGGTCATTTGCTTAAATTTCAAATTTGGTGGGAAAAAATTCAGAATTTCTAAATCTTGTTAAGAAAAAATGTGATGTGTGGACGTCATTTTTTGAAACGCTTTATAAAATGCTGCAAAGTCAAAAGAAGTTCTATGAGTATCATCAGCTACATGCTGTGGTAAATGCTTGTTTTTTGTAAGCCTCTCCTTCATCAACTGAAGCAGTAAGCAGATAAAGATGGTCAGAGATCACAGCCAAACAACCTCTGTCATTCCATTGTCCCAGAACTTTTATTTCAAAAGGTTTATAGCTATGTAAATTTCCGCCCCTAAATGGTATTCCATCAAGGGTTCATTGAATTTCCTGATCAACGCTGCAAGAATTAGCTGCCAGGTATCTTATATATTATGAACTTAAGTGTGGAGGACATCTCTGTCCATGCTCCCTGTCCCCCATGGAAGTCTGTACCATTATGTGTGTGTACATCCCCACCCATCATCAGAAATAAGACACAGACATATTGTGTCTGATTCACCAGCTGCCATGACAAAGTGGTTAGCATCACGGACTCCCCGCTGGGAGGTCGCAGGTTCAGTTCCCATCAGAGTCATGTGGGATTTTTCTGTCCCAACCAGCTCCTACCCAGAGTTGAGTTTGCTGCAGGTTCGGTTGGGAAGACTGGGACCACACAGTCGAGTTTCATCCACTTAATGGATGCGTCTGAGAGTGTTGCTCAAATTTCCTGACCAACACTGCAGGTGTCTGTGTCTCTCGGCTGGTTGACACCAGGATACATCATGAAAGGAAGTGTAGAGTTCAGCCCTGTCATGCAGTCTTGCACTGAAATGGAAATCCGTAGCATCCGTCTTTATCATCCTTGACCTCATTCTCATCGACCAGCATTTAAAAAAAAAAAAAAGAAAAAAAAATTGTGTCTGATTCTGTCTTATGATGACCACAATTTTTTATTTATTTGTTTTACTGTTCTTTTGTAAAATCTGGTTTAGAGTGGCAGCAGATTCACAGGATGAGGGGAGGGAGGCAGGGGTATTAACGGAAAGATGTAGTCATGTGTCATGGTCCAGAAAAGACATTTACTGCAGCTCCATGATAAAGCATTTAGCATTATTATTGTGGAGCTTAGCATTTGTTTAGTCACAAACTGCTGAACACACTGAAACAACTGTGTAACTTTACTGGTTCTCCTCGAGTTAAGCGGTCTCATAGTGACTTTGACAAAGATAGCTCCTTGCATACTGCTGATGATGCTGAAACTTTTGCAGAGTGACTGTGGGTGTAGTTGTGCACAGGAGAATCAGGGTTAGAGAGATGCCACTGAATAGTATGGAAAAAAAGACTAAAAACAAAGAACAGTAAACAAGTAGGGTAACTCTTGCTCCCATATGAAAAACAAAGGATTTGAAATGCATCATGGTCCATAACTTTGGTTTTAACACCAACAAGACTTTTTTTTTTTTTTTTTTTTGCTTAAGATAAGCTGTTTATGAATACTGTTGATTTTTATCATGTTTCGATCATCTGTGTCACTGCTCTTCAGCTGTGATGTTGTGTGTTGCAGCTGGATTCTGATGCGGCTGATATTCTGAAAGAGCTGCAGCAAAAGCTGAATGGAGTTCTGGATGAGCTGAGCACTATCTTTGCCAAGAGGTGCGTGTGAGAGTGTCTGTTTGTGTGTGTGTGATGTGTGCGCGTGTGAGTGTGTGTGTGTGTGTGTGTGTGGGGTGGGGGGGGGGGGTGGGTGCGCGCGTGTGTGTGTGTGTGTGTGTTGGTGTATGAGAGTGTGGTAATGACTGTGTTTGTGCCTGTATCATCTATAAAAGCACAATTATGGATGGGTGTGAGAGTCGGGTGGTGTGGATATCTCGCTGTGATTAGCCTCGATCCCCAGCTTACCCTGAATAGGACAGATAAACATAGAACTAGATCTGGTGGTAGTTTGAGGTTTCTAGGTCACTCTGTAAATGAGCAATGACTGAATGAATGCCCTCTCCACCCCCTTCCTTCGTTCGTCTGTGGGTTATAAATGTTATTTTGCTCACTTGATCAGTGTGTTATCCGGATCAAAGGAAAATCTTACAGGTTTGTAGTTTTGAGTACATCTAGCAAGCAATCAAAAGGGTTTTTTTTTTTTTTTTTCTTGAGAAATATAACAAAGCATCAAACAAAAATCCTATTTTGCATGAAAGTGAGAGGAAGAAAAAATGCATCCACTCAGCTCATGCATATATGCACCAGAATTCAACAGGCTGGTCCTTCCCGCAAGCTCATTAAAATCAGTGTTGTAGATTTTGTATAATCTTGCTGACAGACAGATAAATGAATGAACATACCATGGACACAAGTTAAAGCATGACTTTGTCATAGGAGGTAATCAGTATAGCACTATGCTCACCAATTGTAACGCAAAAAGTAAAGATACAGAATTTTTCCAATGACAACCACCCAAAATCCTTTTTTTTCAAAACACACAAACACACAAGCTCAACTTAGTCTGAGATGAGTGGGAACCTTTACTGATAAGTAAACCAAATTTAAAGAAAGAGAAACATATTTCAGCAAAAAACAAAGAAGAGCAAGAAAGAAATTAGTGTTTGAAGAAAGGGAGTCTCAATTAAGAACCTGACTTCGAACGAAGCCAGTATCAATTGTGAGATTTGCATAGCGTATACACAAAGCGAAAAATGTTCTGGAAGAAAGTTAGTGTCTGAAGAAACAAATGTTCAATTAGAAGAGTCTGTATTGGTCACTTTCACTGTATTTGCAAGCATCAGCTAAACAGATGCAACATTTGGGTTTGATTCTGGAAGAGGGAAGCAGGTGAGGAAGGGGATTGGTGAGGGGTGGGGTTGGAAGAAGTGACGTGCAACTTTCTTCACACCTGTATCTTTCCCTGTCGCACAGCCTGGAGCCCCAGATCCACGAGAGCATGCAGAAGCTGGGTCACCTGTTGTCGCAGGTGAAAGGCACAGGGCAGGTGTCGCTAGCCCAGCCCAGTCAGCGCAGCACCATCCAGCAGGAGTCCGACACCGTCCTCCAGCCCCTCATGGATCTCCTGGACGGCAGGTAGGTCACCTGCTGAAGGTGTTTTTGTCCTGTCCCAAGAGGGGGTAACTCTTTACCTGTCAGACATTGTATGATGTCCAGCCAGGACATTGTGAAAAGAAATTGAGAATCAGAAGTCAGTCTTTAAGAACTTGAAACAATGCTCACAAGGTATGAGAGAAATGTATCTCCCCAATACTACAAGGATGTTTCTTTAATTGTTTTCTAACCTTTACCCGACAACACTCATAGCTGTAACCCCTTTTTGGGAAGATGGTTCACTGGAGAGCAAAAGCAAAATTCGCCTGAGGAGCTAAGCCATCCAGATCTCCCAGTAGAGTGAGCTCCTTTGTAAACTGTGTCGCTGATTAGAGATGTCCCGAGTTGATGCAAGCTTTCAAATTGTTGTGGAGAGAGAAAGGAGTGACTGGAAGACCTAAGATGTCAAGCAAATCACTGCTGAAAAGGTTGGTTTCCTTCACCCTGACCCTGAAGTGGAAGCGAGTCAAGACGAAATAATTTGTGGACCGGCACCGTCACATGCATCATGCAGTAAGGGACATAATCAGGTCTTTAATACACAGGACCACTCCATGGCTAGCAGGCTGGTGTCCTTTGCTTTTCAGTCCCCTTCTGGATGTATTGACCTCTTTAAATTCATGTTATGTATAAACCGTGTGTTTCTCTGTATGTGTGCGTGTTTGGTGGGAGGCGGGGTTGCTTATCTGAGAGTTTGATAACAAAAAATTGTTGCTTTCATTGGTTATGTCATTGGGAGGGTGGGTGGGTCGATGACTGGGGTGAGGGCGGGTAATGGTAGTCACTTGTGGCACTGGGTGTGGTGACGTTAAGGCAGGGTAACTGCATGATAAGTTAGTTATTTCAACTTGGCTCTTGTCACAGTCTGCACTAGTGTGTATGACCCAATCAAGGTAACATTTTTGTCAGACAAGTAGAACCCTCTGTAAGTGATGAAGCACAATGTAAATTCAGATTATTGTTATTGTCATGATTATGATTTTATCACCCAAATATAAATCAGAGGTTGTCAGTTTGCAGGAAGTTCATAGCTGACTGGCAAAGAATTTTTGCAACAGAAGGACATGTTGGTTACTGCGCTGTTCCCCACTTGACTACTCCAGCCTTCATAGTCATCTGCTACAAAGTCCCAGTTGTCTGGGGCCTATTTTGAATTCCCATTATTTCCAACAAGCATCAGATCTTGTGTATCAGTATCTCCAACATTACTTTTATCATCACATACATGTTCAAAGTTTGTTTGCACAAAAAAGTCTTCAAAAAAGTCTTCAGACATAATATGGTCTCTCTAAATCATTCTAGGAGCCCCTGTTTTAAACAGTTTGAGAAAGCTCTGCCCAGTGCCCTGTATTTTTGACACATGTTTACTCAAATGTACTTGAAAACTCAAAAATGCTTGTTCTTGGGCCTAATTAATCAATATTCAAAGGAATGCAGAACTAAAAGTAGCTTTTCCCACCCACTTTTATAGCAACAGTCCTTTTACAGCATACATAATGGTGCAGTTTGTGTTGCAACCATCAGCGTGAGGGTCAAGATGTCATTCCACTGGAACCAGCGTTGTGTAAGGCTTTGTACCCTCACTCTTCTGGAATGGTTGTCCCCTGTCCGCCATATTACCTTTGATGAGGATGGACATTCCACCTGAATGTAATCATACCCATCAACAGCTTTGACAGCCACGGAGACTGACTGTGCATCTCAGGGCTGACAGGTTCTCTGCTTCATGAACTGACTGGGAAATGTAGTTGAAATCATATTGTACAATTGAAATGTGACAGAGAATATGGATGGATGGTTGGTACGTTGCTAACTCATTGGCATGTTTCTTGATCTGTGTGCAGTCTGTCCATGTTTGCCCAAGTGTGTGAAAAGCGAGTCCTGAAACGCTTGCTCAAGGTAGGCTGATTTTACAGTCCTCATGAAAAGTTTTGTGTCCGTGAGCTACTCTGTTTGAGGACCATAATGCCTATTAATGCCTATGACATGTTTTTAAAGCCACAGACGTTATGAAACTCTGCAGAATTTATTTGTAGTAAAAAATCTAGCTGTATATGAAATTCTTAGCTGATCTGAAGTGCACTATGTCCACTTACTTAGACATTTATGTAGAAAAAGGCTCAGCGCACATTTCGCTTGATAATGTGAATTGCTTCCTGTTTCTCAGGAACTGTGGAAGATTGTGATGCACACAATGGAGAAGACGGTGGTCCTGCCGCCTCTCTCTGATCCCAGACAGGTGAGAAAGTCGGCTTCTTCTGTTACCTCCTTTACTGGCTGGCAGAGCAGCATAGTATGTTGATTCTGTGTCTCAGTTGTCTGCCTGTTTGTTTGTCTGTCTGTCTGTCTTTATGTTGGGAGTTATCTGTCTGTTCTAAGCTGGAACCATCAGAGTAGGGAATCCTTTGTTTGAAATTTCACAACTTAAAGTAATTTTACGATATACTTACCTGTCCAAACAAATGCCTGATCCCCACTTGGTGTGGAACATTGCCACGCTATCAGGATGAAAAAAAGACTGGAGATCCAGGGTGCTAACTTTGCCACTGTAGTGTGAAATGGTTTCAGACAGATTTTACTCCAATCCAAAATTGTATGTGGATGAGTTTGTTGCCATGTTCTAGTGCATGGAGGAAGCACCTTGGTAAAATTGTTAAAAAGCACTAGTTGGATCCTTTTTTAATCTTCTCTTTCAGTGTATTCCAAACAGTATTATATGGAATAAGAATCATTATGTTGGACATCAATTCCAGAGCGATGTTTGAAGTTTCTAACAGCCTTAATCACATCAGCATAAACCAAAAATTATTAGATGCTGGTGAGAATTTTCTTTTGAATTCATTAAAATTTAAGAATGCCTGAAGTATCAGCCATGTTTCCTATAATATGACTGTGATTTTTTTATCCACTTCATTATACAGATTATGCTATCTCACATGACAAACTTTGTGTAATGTATACACTAAGCTAAGAATTCTTCAGCATTTTCAGACTTATATTTAGAGCGCATCTGTTTTGTCATGCTTGATTATACTTAATGGAAACTTATCTGTGCACCAGTTTGTGATAATATTTGCATACTTTTGACTTCTTAACCAGGTAAAGTCCACAACCTTTGGGGGCCAGGTAGATGCTTTGAGGGGAATCCATGTTTGCACACAACATAAAAATTGCCATTTTGGTTGTGTGTCTTACCATTACATCAGTGCAGTGTGGTGTTGATGGATGGATGGACGGACGGACTTTTTCCTCCGAAGATATTAGGGAAACCTACACAAGGCAATGTTCAGGTTTTTATTGTTGTTTGTGTTTTTGTTCTTTACTTCACTATCTGTTAATGCGATCAGGATATGGAACAAAAGTTGCCCTGTTTTCTTGTCACTTGCCTTTATTACGTGCCTGTTTCCTGTTAATAGTTACATGGTGACGAGGATGTGGTGAGTGTGATGATTTTTATCGTCCTACTGAGCCAGTCCATTTGGGGGCCAGTGATCATGAGCAAATGGATTTTTTCATGCAGAGGGGAAGCTGGTTCTGTGCTTACCTGTCTGATAGTGACACGGTGACGGATTCTTCCCATCCCTTCAGGGCCCCCTCCACCCTTCCCCCGCTTCCCTTCAGTTTTTCGTTCCTTCCGCTCCAGTCCATTTTGTATAAATTCTTCAGTTTTTTTGGCTTCCTCCGGCCTGCTACCCCCCCCACATACACACCACTGCCTCTGCCCCCCCCCCCCCCCCCCCCCCCCCCCCCCCCCCCCCCCCCCCCCGTTCTTCCCCCCTTCTCTGGCTGGATTTATTTTCAGTTCATTATATGTCCTTTCAGTTCATGACACTTTTACTTTTGAACGCAGGTATTTTAATAATAAATCAATCAAACCAAAAAGATTTTTTGTGCTAAATCTTCGGTGATTTATGTGTTTCTCATGCAGTCATAGCAAAATGCAATGATAATGTATGCTGTGTCTTCGTGTGGATCTCTGACCTTTGTCCTTGGTGTCTGCAGTTGTTGCCCTTGGCTGGCAATGCTCAGGCCAAGATCGAAGACATGTCGCGCATGCTGCTCAATCATGTCAGTCAAATGCCCGTCAACATGCCCATGAAACAAGTCAAGAGCATTCAGGCCACGTTCCTGGTACATACACAACACACCTTTGCCGCCTCCACCCTCCTTTGTGGATATCATTCACTGAATGTGTTAGCTGTGACTGTGTGCACACACGCTGAATGTGGTATCATTCCCTTCTCGTCACCCACCCACCCAGCCTATTGTCGCTTATTGTCACTGTACACAAGGTGTTTTTTTCAGTGTAGATGAAAAGTAGAATTGTTTAGAAGTTTTTTACGAAGAAAATATTCCTCTGCAGAGTGACATACACAATTTTGACCAGCTGCCGGCGCCATCTGAGATTAACCCTTTTGATTCCAACTGCCCTGGAATCGCAGCATTTCCCAGTGCCCAGTAGAATTTGCAGTCTCTCTGAACCGCATTGTTTCCAAATCAGTTCTCCCAGTTCTTTGTGTAATGTGATATGAAATGATTGGGCTTGGTTGGCTTAATGGATAACGTGTCAGACTCTTTCTTCAAGATCAGGGGTTCAATTCACACTAGACACAGGCAGGTTGTAAGAGAGTTTCTCTTGGGAGTTAATTTCTAGGCAGACGCCAATCCCGTTCTTGTCTTAGGATCAAATTTTAAACTAAGAACCAATGGGTCAGTCCATGCATAAAAAATCCTGCATGCACATTGAGATCTAATTTACTTTTCAGAGAAGACTAGGCGGTCGTGTGCTGGTGGGATGGATGACATGAAAATATATTGCATGCACACTTGTGTTGTTTTTTTGACTTCTCCATCAAAAATGGAGTGCGGCTACCATAATAATTGGATTAAAGTATTAGCACTTACAAACATCTCACCATAGTGAACCGCAGAGTCCCAGTGGAGGAAAGTACAGATGAAAAGAAAGAAGCTAAAGGATTGTAGTTTTAAACTTGTATTTCCTCTTCCTATATCATAGTTCCATGGTGCATCGAACCTTGCTGGGACTTAGAGGATCAAGACAGTACAGAGAAAAGAGAATGGTTTCTCTAGGAACTTTAGCCAACATAAAAAGCTGGGAAAAGTGTGTTGTATGACACTCTGCAGTGGAGATATCATTCCTCATGTTTTCTTTGCTGTGGTTGTTTCCTCAACACGAAGTTGATCATAGTAGCTGTGTCTTGTGGTTTTACAACTTATAGTGTCTTCTATACATCCAACCCAGATTTGAATGGATTTTTTTTTCAGTCTTTTCCTTCATAGCTGGATGTGATTTCTTGTTGTGATGCACAGGAAATATTTCTTGAATTTTTCCATCCAGTAACCATTGTACAGCAGGTGTGTGTGTGTGTGTGTGTGTGTGTGTGTGTGTGTGTGTGTGTGTGAATATCTGTGCATGTGCATGTGTATGTGAGAGAGGGAATATGTGTAGGTATGTGTGAGAGAGGGAGAGTGAGTGTGAGTGCGTGTGAGGGTATGGATGAGAAAGACGGAGAGAGTGTGTGTGTTTGTGTGAAAGCAAGATCGCTGAAGAGTATATCGACTATGTGGTTGCAAATTTCTCTCCAAAGACAATGAAAGTAGAAAAGTTGGAAATAAGATGGCCAATGCCCTTACACTCAAACCAACCAGTGTCACAACATAAGTAACATGTTGACACCACAGGCAAAGGCCTGTGGATCACAGCAGAATGAGGTCAACTGTTTTGGGGTGTTTTTTTTACAAGAAAATAGCAGTTTCTTCAGGTCTTCACCGCCTTCCAAACCAAACCAGGTAGAAACTGCACCTGGTCTGCCTTTTTGTTTACAGATTGATTGTAACATTCAATCAATCAATCAATCAGTCAATCAATCAACTTTATTGTCCAGTGGAAATTTTTCTTCTGCTCCACATCATTTTACAAGTACGTAAAACATTACAAAAAGACATTATAAATCATTACATGAAAGCCTGTGTTAGTAAACATCCAGCAGAACTATGCATGATCAACACATCAAGCAAATCCCTGAACAAACAGAACAAGCACACCATGATGAACCACCTCAAACACACTGTTAGCAAACTCCAGCACATGAGGAAAAGACTTCACAAACTCTCCATGGTAAAACATCTCTTCTGTCAAACTGTGGCACAGCACAACTAATGAGAAGAATCGAATTGCCAAGGAAGTTTGATGGCTTTGCCATGGACTAAACCAAATTAACATTTGTGCCAAGAAAGGAAAAGACAATGCACGGAAGAAAATCTGTCCATCACAGACCATGTTTACGTTGGTATGTTGTGTAAGGAAGGAGATCTTGTAGTAATATAATAACATATTAGTGACAGTTATGGGACTTGTCAGTGCATATGGCACTACTGTTGTTTCAATAGATCTAACAGCAACTGCCTTCCGTGTAGAATCCAAAATTTGTAATTACCAGCTGCCACCATGTAGAGGCTAAGGTCACAGACTTGTAGATGAGGAGGTCTTGTGTTTCAGCCTCACCGAGGCTTCTCTTTCAAAAAAAAAAGATTTTTCTGTAGCAACTGGCTCCTACCCAAAGAGGAGTTTGCAGTGGATTCAAATGGAGTGATCACACACACACAGAGTTTAGTTTTATCAAATAATGGAGAGCTCTTTGAGACTGTTGCTCACATTTCCTAATACTGCAGGTGTCTGTGTTTCTGTGGCCTTGTAAACGCCAGGATACATCATGAAGGGAAGCACGTTAGTCTGGGACCAGAGTGACACTTGGCTGCATCATCTTCATCATTCTAACCTTCACTTGCCATCATTGAAAAAAATTTTTTTTTTTTTTTTCAAAGGGATTCCATAGAAAAAAAAAATGTAACATGCAGGTTGTAAGATGCTTTGGATATGGGTGTGTGCGTGTGTGTGTATTTGTGTGTGCATGTGTGCGTGTGTGTGTGTGAATTCCTCAGCTTAAGTGTTGTCATACATAGATTAGTACATTGGTGTTTTGTGAAACTGACCTAGTTGGCATTTGTCCACTTCAGTTCTCATAATTGTTCAGAGATCTTGGTGTGATAGCCCTTTGTTACAGTGGTTTACTGTATTGTGACATTTGATTGATGAAAGACTGAATGTTGTGTCTGCATCTATAGATTGTTTTTTCTTTTTGTTGATTTTTTTTTCTCTTTAAGAAGACAGAATGTTAAAAAAAAAAAAAGTTCATGACTAAATCTTTGAAAAAACGTGATCTGTGAAAGTTTTGTATTTCTTGTAAAATTGTAGTTGTTTAAAGTGTCTCCTACCACTGAAGATCAGAATATGTCCTCATTCCATTATTGGAGAATTTATCTCAACATGAATTAAAAGAAAATAATAATGAATTAAAGAAAAAGAAAATTATCTAAATGTGACTTGCCATATCCTTGTATGTATTAATTCACATATGTTTAAATTCAGATTTCATTCTACAGTTAAAGAAAAAGAAAAAAAATTTTTAAAAAGGGAAAAAAGGGTAACTTTATACAAGGGTTTAAGTGAGGAGTGTGATGCATAATTTTTCATGCAGGTTTGTACAGCAAATTTATCCAAAACATGCCCCTCCCTTTCTTCGTCTTATCCCTCACCCCCATCTCTATCAATCCCATCCCACCTCAGCCCCCACGCGCTGCCCCCTACCCCAACACCCAGTCCTCTGTGCTATGGCTTTTCTAAGTTTGCGTTTCAAAACACATATATACAGACATTCATGATTTTTTGCACATCTCTCTCTCTGTCTCTGTCTCTCTCTCTCTCTCTCTCTCTCTCTCTCTCTCTCTCTCTCTCTCTCTCTGTCTGTCTGTCAGTGTGTGTGCATGCATTTTTGTCTCCTTCTATCCATATTTTTTCTGTTCACCCGTCTTTCCTTTACACTACCCAAAGACTCCCTCCTATCTCCATCCACCACCTTTTACCACCCACCACTATCCCACCCCACCTCTCTCTCCTGTCTCTCTCTCTCTCTCTTTCTGTCTCTCTCTCATTATTTCTAATCATTATGCACTCACATATGTATACATTGGTGAAATTGCACAGTATGTCAATAAATCATGTGGCATATTTGTATGCAATTCAGGATGGAGTCCATGTTCTTTGTTTATGTGAACTGCACATATTCCATGCAAAAGAACTTAACAAAGCATGGTATGTTTTAGGGCATGTGGATGTTTAAGCAGTGATGTTAACAAGATATTGTTATCTTTTCATTAAATTTGTGTGTTCAGAGCCAAATTGATTTACAGGCTTAAAGAGGGAATACCCAATCCACGATTAATCGAAGGCTTAAAAAAGGGACTATAAGCCACCTTTCCTTTCGCACCATCACTTCCACACACCCCTCCACCAGCCCAGTGCTTCTTTCCATGATAGATACGCAATTTATCGTCTTTTGTTTGTTGTTGGCTTTGTCATGAATGATGTTTAATGTTACAGTAATATGCTCATAAGGAGACAGTTGATGCATTTGAAGACCTATTGGATTTTATTCATGTAAAAGTTGAGAAACTAAATCTCCCCATCTCTCTCTCTCAAAAATACCTGCATGCAGGCACACACACAATGGCAGGCATGCACGTACACACACACACACACACACACACACACACACACACACACAACACACACACACACACACACCACACACACACACACACACACACACACACACACACACACACACACCACACACCACACACCACACACACACACACACACACACACACAGAAACCATGAAATCCCAAAAGATAATTCCAGAATACGTATTCTTATCTGATGTTTACATATCTTAAAGAAGATGAGGAAAAGTTCTTGAAACTGATGAGCGTAATTTTTATTTTTCTGTTAGAATAATATATTTATGCATCAGTAGTAGTGTAAAAGGATTCTTCTGTCAATAAGTATAGGATAATGTTTGATTTGTAGGTAAGAAAATATTGTGGAATATGGACTTCAATAAAACTGTGAGAAATGTGAACACATCATTACATGTGATATCTGGAGCACTTTTGAAAAAAAAAAATCTATGTTCATTTAAGGGGAAAAAAAAAAGAAGATTCAAGAAAGCTACCAGCACAACTGTTCTGATGTCACAGTAAATATTTCTAGATATTTTTCTGGATTCCCTTTTCTTGGAGGCATGGGGGGGGGGGGGGGGGGTTGAATGCATGTACATCTTTTTTTTTTTTTATCATTTCATCCTCAGGACATGTCCAAGGAGGCGGAGAAGAACCTGAGTCCCAAGCAGTGCGCGGTGCTGGACATGGCACTGGACACCATCAAGCAGTACTTCCACGCCAACGGCAGCGGCCCTCAAGAGAACTTCCTTGACAAGAGCCTGGAGCTGCAGTCCCTGCGCTACGCTCTGTCGCTGTACACCCAGACCACCAACACCCCTCATCAAGACCTTTGTCCAGACACAGACCTCGCAAGGAAAGGAAGGTCAGTTCTCATGGATGCAGGGGAAGCCAGCCCTGTGGAGTGGAGTGAGGCGTAGGTGGTGGTTTCTGTGTGCCCGGGTGTGTGTGATGGCTTGAGAGCAGATGATGAGCAACCTTCGTCAAGTTTTATACGCTGGGTTGTGTGTGATGGCTTGAGAACAGATGATGAGCAACCTTCGTCAAGTTTTATACGCTGGTCGTGAGGGTTAGTAATCAATTTTGAGTTCTCCAGGTGCAAAACTAAGTTGGTGTACTGTAAGTTTTGGAGTAAAGGGAATATTTTTTTTTTATTTCGCATTATGTCCATTATTGCAGAGAATCCAAGCCATGACCCTGAAGTGTTACCACAAGATATTGAAAATCAAATTCACTGATTGTGATCAACATCAATAAAGAACGAGTGCGCCAGACCATCAGCCAGCACACACACACACGCACACACACACACACACACACACACACACACACACACACACACACACACACACACACACACACACACACACACACACACACACACATACACACACACACACACACACACACACACACACACACACACACACACACACACACACACACTCACACACACGCATGCATGCTTGCTCATACACACACAAACACACACACACACACACACACACACACACACACACATTTTCCATCTCTTGTGTCACTGTTACACTCATACATACTCATTGCACACACGCATGTGCACACACACGTGCACACACACGCATAATGCACTCCCTCCCCCTCTCTCTCTCTCTCTCTCTCTCTCTCTCTCTCTCTCTCTCTCTCTCATACAGACAAACACATGCAAAAATATATATGTACGCACACATACACACAAACAGTCAGTTATAAACCAGTGAGGAAAAAGGAAACCCTTAGGGAGAAAGTGCCATAAAGAATGTCTTGCTACAAGAAGTACTGCATGATAACCAGTAAGGAATAAGGAAATCCTTAAAATCTCGCATAGGAAGATCCAAGAAGGAAGCGAGGGAGTACGTATTGTGGTAACAGCCACTGTGGTCAGCACTGCTGTTGATCACTTATGCATTGTACATGGAATGACACACAAGATATGTATATAACATTTATATTTTATATGATGTGTGTGTGTGTGTGTGTGTGTGTGTGTGTGTGTGTGTGTGTGTGAGTGTGCGTGCGTGCGTGTGTGTGTGTGTGGACCTGAAGGCACCAATGAGGAGCCAGTAGGAGAGGTGTCCGTTCAAGTGGATCTGTTCACACACCCCGGCACTGGAGAGCACAAGGTCACAGTGAAAGGTGGGTCGATGCGCAGCTTCCTTTGCTGAACTGTCAGTGCACATGAGCTTTTTTGTGTGTGTGCTTTTTTTTTTTTCATGTTTGTGTGCATTCCCGTTAGACAAAAGGCAACAGACTTTTGTAGTCATGCTGATGTGTTGATGTACGTTTGTTGGTTTGTAAGTATTTGAGTTGTTCATCTGCCATGGTTTGTGCTGAAAGGAGAAAGGAAGGGTTATGATTTGTATGGGTGATTATGTGTGTGATTGATCACTTGTTGTCGTGTTCTTTTGTGTTATGCTTAAAAGTGTGCGTATGTATTGTACAAAATGTTTGCTTGTGTTTGTGTGATTTAGCAGTTACAGATGGTGCAAACATAATTAAATATTTATCACAGACTTTATCTAGCGGTGTCTTTGTGTGATTAAGCAGTTACTGAAGGTGCAAACATAGGCTTTTCTATCACACACTGTATAAAAAAAGTGCCAGCAAAACAATGATTATGAATGTGAAAAAGAACTAATTTTATATTGAGAAATCAGTGATTCTGTTGCATTTATAGAAGGTGTCTCCTTTATCAGATCAAATTTCACTTGAATTATGCTGCAGTCAGCAATCTCTGTAAGTACTTTTCATTTCATTTATTTTATCTGCCATACCAGATTTGCATGTGATCTACCATTGTATGGAATTGGATCTACATTAACACATAATGGATGTTTTTGTTCCTCTTTTGTTGTTGTTGTTAAGTAGGCAGATAGTATCCAACAAGCCAGACTTAGAAACGTTGACAGTGACAGCAAGCAACCTGCGGAGATAACACTGATCATGCCCATTCTTTTACAATAGATGATCTTTTATTTTACTCCTGTTAATACAGATGTAACAGCTTATACTGCTATGTTTCAACAGAAAGGGTAATACATAACTTTGCTCCCTGTGTGGTGTAAATGCCATTTAGTTAACTCTAAAATGCTGTTGTGAAGTAAAAAAAACAAGAACTTTTGACTGCTTGGCACAAAGATTCAGGCATTTCTTGTCTTAAGATTTTTGCATTAAAAATACCATCGTTATAATAAAAAGATGATTTAACATTTCCCATTAGTATAATAATGATAGTAATAATGATTATTTATGGCGCTTAATCTTACATCTTAACCCCTAAGCACTTACAAATGCATGAAAGGTTAAAGAAAACATAAATGCAACCAATAAGAAGATGACAATTGTAATAGGTACCATGCGTCTACAAACAACATATTGACACCCACCCATGCACACACATAAGCACATACACACACACTCTCACAAAACACATGATCCCACACACACTGTCACACACACACACTGTCACACAACAACAGACACAACAGTATGCGCACACACACACACACATGCATGCATGCCCCCCCCCCCCCCCCCCCCCCACACACACACACACACACACACACACATACATAGTCGCACAGACACACACACAGAGACACACACACACACACACACATACACACACACACACACACACACACACACACACACACACACGTTAGTCGCAGAATTAATTTGATGGGCAAGGAAGGGGAAGAAAGAACTGCTATTGATAGGCGAAGAGTGTTGTCTTAAGAGTTGCCTTGAAATAAGACAGAGTTTGAACTATGCAAGTTAGCACCTAAAAGTAAGTTTGAAATGTGACTGCATCCATTAATTGGTAGAAGGAAAAACATGGGAGAAATTTTTTTTTCTTTTGGCTGCTAACTCAGATGCACTGCACAGCAGACAGAAACAATTGTGTTGCTGTTGCCTACTCACAACACATCATGAAGAGGTGAGCAACAGAATCTTCGGTCTCCTCACGGATCTCTCCAGTTACCCCCCAGTCTGAATCCACCAACATATTGGGGTGGTTTTGTCTGGCAGTGGTTGCGGCCAATGGGCTGAAGTGGCAGACGACGGGCATGTTCTGGCCGCTGGTGGAGGTGCACCTGATTGGCCCCCACCTCAGCACACAAGAAACGCAAACACTCCACCAAGTCGAAGTCCAACAACTGGTCACCCAAGTACAATGAAACCTTCCACTTGTAAGTAGTATACAGAGGTTGTAGGTAGGCGTCAAGAAGTAAGATCTGTCTGTAGTTAGCAAACACTTAAGGTTTTTGTTTTTTTTTTTTTTTTTTCTTTTCCTGAATAGCATGTTGTTGAAATCAAAGAACTTAGAATATGAAAGTTTTGTCTTGAGCGATGATTAGAACAGAATATGGGGAACAGATTGAAGAATGACATAAGGCGACAGAAATGTTAAAATCGTAACTGTGGAAATAACCAAAACCTCTGCAAACAGGACAAACAGGTTGGCTGAAACAGTGTGTAAAATGGTCAAGCTTGAAAAAGGATCAAATTCTGTGCATTTGAAGAATTGTGGACATGCCAGTCTAAGCTAGGAGTGAGGGGTTGGGAGGGGGGTGGATAGCTGTCCCCTGAAAATAGCAAAGAACGGCAAGGGGACCCCAAGAGCTTGCCGTTTTGTTGTTTGTTAAAGGCTTAAAATTTGTGCAGCTTGGCCCCCTATGCAAAATTCTACCCACCCCCCCCCCCCCCCCCCAAAAAGGTTTACAATTTATGCAGTCATTGCATTTTTGACATTATTTTCAGACATCCATTCTTCTATACAGTTAATTTTTTTTTTAACATTTGGCCTGCTTTTTCTGAAAATATTTAGGTAGTGGGGGAGGGAGTGGAGACGAGGGAGTGTCTTTCCCATAGTGGGGATTCCTCCAAATAACAGAGGATTCTAAACCCTGTTGAAAGCTAAGTGACTAGCAGGTGGGGGTGCTGCAAACCGGGGATCTCTCCTGTAGGGAGATAGTCAGTTCTGAAGGGAGAGAATTTCCAGCCAGGATTTGAGTTATTTCCTTTTGTTTGTTACCAGAGAAGCTGGCTTGTTTATGTCCTGTCATCACCCCAGCAACTTTTTCTGGATTATATGCCTTCAGAATTCATGTTTTGCTCCACAAAATTTTCCAGGCTGGGATAGTAAAAGGTTTAAAGTGGACTGTCCTGTATTATGGTCACTTACTGTTTTTACCAGCCACAAGACAACGTTAAAAAAAAAATACTGTTCAAATTTTTAGCTTATTTTGAAGAACATTGCAAATTAAGCCTGTGAGCCGCAAAGCTGCTGGCTCAAAATGGTGCGTCTTGATGCTCCACATCTTCAGAATAACCTGTATGGAAAGGAAATACAGTCACTGTGAACGAGCAGATGAATGGGCCAAGAGATAATGGAGGATGCCAGTTGACTGACAATTGAAAAAGTTGAGCAGCGAAACTGCAAGAAATCTGCATTGAGTTGAATGTGTTGAAAATGTGTTTACATCCCAGTGTAGCTCTTCCATCATTGTAATTTGTTTTACCATTTAAAAAAAAAGAAAGATGCAAGTGAATGTTGCCCCGCAAGCTCCTTTCAAGGATAACTGATCACACAGAAAGGTGTACACAGTCAGGTAGGTTTACTCCATAGTGAAGGTACCGTTAATGTTGTTTTCAGCTGATTCAGGCTTCAGGTTAGCCCAGTCATGTTGTTGGGTCCAGTCAGTTTGTTTTCACTAAGAAGTCAGTCTGTTTTCACTAAGAAGTCAGCAAAATCTGTTTTTGTTTGAAATGCACTCCACTGTCCTTTGTAGTCTTAATCTGGTCATGTTTACAGTGTTCTGCTACTCGGTTGATAGTTTATGTAAGTATCATTACTGTGATTTGAATGTGTAGAATGAAATTATGTGCAGCATTATTGGCAATGAGGAGGAGCCGGACGCATACGAGCTGCACATTCGTGTGAAGGACTACTGCTTTGCGCGTGAAGACAGACTGATTGGCATCGCTGTCATGCAGCTCAGAGACATTGTGGAGCAGGGCTCCTGCGCTTGTTGTTGGTGCACGCTGGGACGGCGTGTGCACCTTGACGACACAGGATTCACCATCCTACGAATCCTGTCCCAACGCACAAACGACGAAGTGGCCAAAGAATTCGTCAAGCTGAAGTCTGAATGCCGACACTTAGAAGAAGTGCTGGTACAGCAGTCATGACAGAGTTGAGTATCCCTGCTCTCATGGTGTGTACAGAGAGATTGTACAAAGAAGAAACGTTTGGGATGTAGGTGTGTGAAACCAGTGGTCAGACTGCATGGGTGTATTGCACAGAAACCTGTGCAGTGGCACTGCTGTACTGAATGTTATTTTGATGTAAAGTTTTTGCCCCTTTCTTCTGAAGTTAAATTTTCCAAATGATAAGAGGCAGAATGGGAAGTGGGAATCAGATGTAAAAAAAAAACTGACATGTTCCTTGAACAAAATGTGCGGTGAAATTCCATCTTCATGGCAGAGAGCCAACAAGAGATGCATTGGTGAAGATGGCTTTATCAAATTCAAGTCACTTAACTCCATTTTGCTAGCAATATATATGAGTTGAACTGTAAAATACCTTGACTTTTTCGCTTAATATGGTTTGGATATGTAAAGCTTCTGGTGTGGGATCCTTAGAACTACGCTTAGTTTGAGTTTGATGGATGGCAGTACCAAGCCTTCAACATTTGTTGACCAGAGACAGATGACGGTTATCACTAGAAAACAGGTGTCCATAGCATGAAGCATCTGCAGAACCAGCATGCATTTCCTCCTTCACAGTCACCGTGTGTGGCTGCGTCTCCCATTGTCCGGTTGTTACTTAGCATAAACAGAGAACGGTTGAAGAGTGTGAGTGTTCAAAAGTAAGAATGAACATTTTTTTCTAAAAATAAGTTTTCCTGTGTTCCATCTAAATGAATGAGTTTTGAAGTCAGATTATTACTATAGTTCACACAATTTGCTCACTGTCCAAACCTCAGACTTTTGTTTTGTGTGGGGTCGTTTTATTTTGTTTGTTTGTTTGTGGTAATGAGAGTGCAGGAAGACAACCCGCGTTGCATCTGTGTCTGTCGTCGGGGGATGTCGCTGCGTGAGGTAGGTAAAGTGAGCTTGCCTGTCATTTGTGACCTGATTATTTGATCATTCCAAGGCAGCACACCTCCTTCATGTTGTTGGGACATTCTCTCCTGACTTCCGACCCATCCAGTCTCCATCATTGACTTCATCAAGGCTGGACATTGAAAAAAAAAAAAAAAAAAAAAAAGATCTTTGGAGTTTCCTCCCTTTTTCTTGATCAGTGGATGATGGGGATGTGTGTGTTATATGTAAAGATGCTCACTGACCTTTGTACAAACATTGAGACATTTTGATTTTTGATTTTCCTCTGGTTGGTTGATCAATTGTTTGTATTTCAGATGTGGTACAAAATATTTTTGTTCTCATAGAATGTGCATGTGTAATTGTTTGCTTTGATTGAGTGGTGATGTCACTGTGGTGTAGAATTTTGTGACCAGGTGATGCCTGTATGTTTGTGTGTGTGTGTGTGTGTGTGTGTGTGTGATTCTGTTCTGTTAATTGCCACTTTGGCATCAGCATACAAATTAACAAGTTTTCAGTGTAGAATTCTTCAAAATATCCTTTTTGAGTGCTTGCTTTGTACATATGCCCATTTTTTTGATCAAGTTAAAAAGATATTTCCTGCTGAATAATGATGATGTTAAAAAAAAAAAAATGTTGTTTTACAGTTTCGTCTCTGAGATAAAGGAATTTGATTTGTGATGTCCATCTGTGTCAGTGTATGCTCGTTCTTGGAGAAAATCAAGTTTCTCTCTGTAGTGAATTTCCACATTTCTATCCATGAATCTCTTATGAATGAAGGTTGTATAGGTAGAACTTTTTCTTTCTTTTTTTTTTAATTTTAATCATTGATATTCTTTTTACTTTGAAAGGCCTTTGCTTGTCCTGTCTTTTTGTCAACTCCTGCCTCCACCTAGCTATAAAAATCCCCAACAATCTCCCCACCCTCCTATTAACCGATTCCCTTTCTCTGTGTTTTGTAATGACAGAATTCTGCAAACAGGTTTGCCAGTTTATGATTAATACTTAACAGCTTTCATTGGATCTTTGTTTTACATCAGAGTCGATCTTTTTTATGAGGAGGGACGAAATGGAGGGGGGGGGGGGGGGGGTGCCTTAGACTGTGATATACACCCACATTAGAACTTGAAGCACTTCTGCCGAATAAAAGGGCGATAATTTCACACAGTAAACAACATTTGCCCATAAAGGGTCATCATCCTTTAGGTGGGCAGCACATCTGGCAAAGTAGATTAAGGGCAAGAATTGATGTAAGTAAATTTACTTAAAAATGAGAAAAATCATGAATGAAATTGGTGCATTGGTTACAGAAAAACACAGTCCAGGAAGGAGGCATAACTCTTGCTTCCTTAAACCTTTCGCCCTCTCTAGTCTACGTCCTTAGCTCCCTTACCATCCTGCCCAGTTAGGGTGGATCAGCAGGAACAGACGGGATACTTCACAGAAACTCTGACACTTCAATAACATTGCAGTTGAAAGACAAGAGAAAAACACACAATCACAGTATAATTGTTCAGCAACTTACCTCAGTTGTGTGTTACTTAACTTTAGATATATTGACAAAGCCAAGCATTTTTCTTTTCTTTTTTTTTTGTTTGTTTACATAATTTTGTTTTTGAGTGTTAGCAGCAGCAGCAGACATATATTATATTTCAAGATGGTGAAGCTTTCATGTGGTGTGTAACAATTGCTTTTCTTTAACTGTTCCAAATCTGGTTGTTGTCACCTGTGTATTTCTTTTGGAGCTTCTGTCGTGATTATGAAACCACATTTCAAGGAGCCTTCTTCCACAAACTGGCTTTCACATCTGTCAGCGATGACGGATGTGGTGTGGTTTCTCTGTCACCAGCTAGCACAGCCTTTGACAAAGGTGCATTTCTTCAGTTATCTATGTGTGAAGCGTGTAATTCATGGGTTGATTCATGAAATTCTGGAGCAAAATCATTTCCAGAATCCACTAGTTCTTGTTGAGAACATGTTTGGCAGCCGCCTCTGTTGTTCAGCTATGCTGACCCCCCAGAAATTGGTTAAAAAAAAAAAAAAAACAACCAAACTGAACATTAAAATTGATGCATACCAAATCAGCAGTAACATTTTTCAGAAGTTTCGTTGATTTACTGTTAGTTTGTTTCTTAGGCACAAGCTTTGAAATCCGAAAGAGGAAACAAGCTTAGACACCCAAGCAGTATTCAGACAGATTGGGAATGCTGTTCCGTTGTTCCATAGCTCATCTCGTGCAAAGGGTTGAAAGCTTTAACTGGATGTAGCAGGACCTTCGATGTGACCTCATGAAAGTTAGTTTTTTGAGCCCGTGAGCATGGAGAGGTGAAGGGCAATAAAGTGTCCGCTGGCCATTTGTTCAGCACGTCGTGTTGGGAGGCCTCTTCACAGGTTGGTGGTACTTGTCATGGAGCGACACAGTAACTGAGCTTCACCTTGCATCTCTTTCATTGGTTTACACAGGTGCTTTGAGCATGTCATCAGTTGTGCACATGGAGACTCCAAGAAACCAAAAAGAGAGAGAAAGGAAGACATCTCCAAGATTGGCATGACGCATGGTAGTTCACATGTGCAAGCATACATATGCATATACACACAAGCACACATGCACACACACACATGAACACGTGCACACACACATACACACACACAAGCGCGCACACATATGCACACACACACACACACAGACACACACACACACACACACATGCACACATTCACTCAAATACATGCACATGCACACACAAACAGGCACACATGGTCTCTCTTTCACACACACACTCACACACGCACACACACACACACACACACACACACACACACACACACACACAAACACACACACACATATGCATGCATTCACAGGCTGCCAGCTATAGTACTCTGCTCCACAGATACCTATCTGTTGTGCAAGGAAATGACACCAGTGCCTAGGTAATGTCTATAGAAGCACTGCTGTGTTATGATTTAGTCAGTTCTCCAAGCATACACATTTGAGGGCATCATTTTGTCAAAACACTGACTGGGGTGAAAGGGAATGAAAAATTGATGCAGTGTATTATTGAAAGAGAGACACAGAGAGAAAATTTGGTTTATCTGCAGTTTAGACATCTTTTTGCTTTTTTTTCATCATTTTGCTTTATTTCTAATTTTTTTCTTTTCATTTTTTATGAATCACCAATGATGAACGACCCGCTTTCAACCTGGAAATCCAACGGTACAGTGTGGGGTAATTTTCTCAGAAGTTGCTAAGATTAGGATGACACATTTGCTGATGAACCGCAGATTGCACATTTGGTAAGTGTGTATATACATGACTGTTGCTTCTGTGTTTTCTGTGATCCAATTTTATCAGCTGTGTTGTCTTTGAGATCATGATGATGTGACTTCTGTGGTGGTAAGGCCTCCACCATCAGCTACCTTGAAAATGACCTGTGAGTGAAGTGGTGTTGTGTCCTATCCACCCAGGAGGCTGTGCTTTCTTCCACATCCATTAGCATGTTTGTCTGTCTGTTAACAAGCTTGTGCACACCACTACTGAACTGATTTCAACCAGACTGGGTGAAAAGATGCAGTGTGACCCAAAGATGAACCCATGAAATTTGGATATGATTCAGTTCACAGGGCAAATACAGGATCTGTGGAGCAAGATGACACAAAACACTGTTACACAGATTTTTGGGGTTAGTATTTGGAGTCTCATATAGAACCTGTCCTCGACTTGAGACCAAGGCCAAAGCACTTAACAGTCCACACTTTCCGTACGCAACAGGCTACCTGCCTGAGTAGAGCTGACTAAAGAGCTGCCTGCTGGCATTACGTTCAGTCATTTCCCATGTCGTTCAGATTGTCAGTCAATTGGTTTTGGTGCATGCTATGTGTATGCATGTCACCATACCAACAGCCAAACTGGCCTTCTTTTCCAAACAGTGGTGATGGCATTTTACGTGTAGCAAGACGTTATGTGTGTGTTCAGACACAGAACATCAGTTTATAATCCCACTCAAGGACTTTTAGGGAAGTGAAGCCAGAACCAGCGTTAACTCTGTGGGGAAAATCCCTGTATACTTAAACACTCCAGTGGAGATTTGAACCCACAACCTTAGGATCATCAGTCATGAGTCTGGTACTATAGACCAGCTGAGCTATTCCAGCCTCGGAATGAAACTTGATGGGCAGATGGACTGTAAACCAAGGACAAACTCGTGAAATGTTGGGGTGAATTATGCAGATCCGGATCAACAGAGAATCCAGGATCCATTTGAGCGTGGCAGACGTGTGTGCTCTTCTGAATGCCCATCCCCTTTGTTGTGCAGAGCTGTGCTCCTTTCTGATTCAAAGACAGTGACATTGTTAGTCAGCCAGCATGTAACTGTGATTCTCTTCTGTGATGCCTGATGTTTTTTGTTGAAAGTACTGGTGATTTCTGTTGCGCATACACACGCATGAAATGTGATATCTGTGGGGGGGGGGGGGGGGGGGGGGGGGTGTAAAAAAAAATTTTTTTAAAAAGAAAAGATGTCTTTCCTTTCAAGATCTGCTTAACCACAATGCTGAATAATTGAACTGAAATACTTTCCAGCTGAACGTGTCCCATTTGGGGTGTTGTCTATATGCCTTCACTCATTCCCGCGGCTAGTGCCACTCCAGTATGTATTCAGTTTTGTTTTCCCTGTCCTTTGATGTAAGTGTCCCCGCCCCCACCACCCATTCCACATCACATTCCCCATATATTTGCAGAATTGCACTTTGTGACAACTGTTGATGCATTCCTGTTCTTTCAGTTTTTCTGGGGCATGAAATGAGATAAGACATTTGGTTCAGATTTATTCTAAGAGGGCTGTGATGAGATTCTCTGTCCATGAAAAAGAAACTGTCTGTGTGGATCTGCACATCATTCCCAGACAGGGTAGGATTTGTGGAAAACTTGACCCACCAGGCACAGAATTCATACAAATGACCTGCCAGCACCCCCTACCCCAGCCCCCCTCCACCCTCTCCCCCTTCTTGCGCTGTCTGCCACTGCTGCCGACACCCCCTCCTACAACCTGCCCATCCACTTCCTCCCCAGTCTGTTGGAATGCAAGGTCAGTGGGTGATTGAGTTGCATGAATGAAGAGAACTGGATTTCGACGTCTTGAGAGGGTACAGGAAAGATTCAAGTTGTTGACATTTGCTGTGCTGTTCTTTTGCAGTATTGTGGCTGCTGATTGCGGGGGGTACAGAATATCAGAGCTTGTGATGTTTAACACTATAGCTACTCACTAAAAAAAAATGTGGTATAAACATTCTGCAGTGGGGGGTTCACAGTGGTGTGCGTGCAATCAGGGCAGGTTTGTAAAAAACACTGCCACTGTGTCAGACTTCTTGCTCCAAGAATTTGGCAGAGAAAGTGAGGAGATTCAGGGTGCTAGATGGTGACTGTATGGAGTAATTTCCTGCTCAATGCGATGTCTTTTACTGCTAGATTAAAACTTGGTGCAACAATGGGAAAATAATTGTTTGGGCAAATTTGCAAGAAACACAAACTTAACACATCAGTGGGTTGAAATTGTCCTTTTCTTTTTCCCCAGCTGCATTGTAATCTCGAAATTCATTTCATGAGGATTTTGTTCATGCGCTTATTTATGTTGTGGACTGTGTCAAAATCATTCTTGATTTGCTTCCTAATGTACATATGTATGTTCATTATATGTAGAAGTGACCTTGTAAATCGAGGAAGACAGCCAGATGTGGCATCAGGAACTGAGTACATCAAAATCTGCTCACAGATGGCTTCTTCAGTTTGCTTGGGAATAAACATCATGAAGTGAACTACATGTAAGGCCCATTACAGTCATTCTGACTTCAAAGTAGTCACTTGGCTGCAGTCTTTCCAAGATACATTTATCTGGTCCAGTCTGGGCAAGAATGTGTGTTTGTATGTGTTTCGTCGCTCTGTGTCTCTATGTACACGCAGGCATGCACGCACACACACGCACACACACACACACACACACACACACACACACACACACACGTCTCTCTCCACACACACACGTATGTACATGCACACACCACACACACACACACACACCACACATGTTGTCTCTATCTCTTTCTCTCTCTCTCTCTCTCTCCACACACACACACACACACACGTTATGTATGTATGTATACATTTATTACATGTTCAGGACCTTGAATCACTTTTTATTTCAATTGAAAAATAGATTAGCTTTCACGGAATGGAAGTATATATAAAAGAAAAAAAAGTGCTGAAACATTGTACATTCCATTGCGCTGAAGAAGTCGGCAGGATTGCCAACAAACGCTACGCACACAGTGACTGAGTGACCTGTTTAGTCTGGTAGCCATTATTGTACATTCCATCCTCACCCTCTGCTGTTTCCCCTCTACCACTATAAGGGTTTATTCCCTGTGCAGATTTGTCCTTTTTTTTTTCTTTTTTTTTTTTTTAACAATCTGCTGTATATTTGGGGTGTATGTCTTCTCACATTTCTCCTTCCTAACTTAACAGTGTGTTAACTGTACAGTCACAGAACAGACCCCCAACCAGCTGCATTCGTGATGACATCATTCCTGATGACATCATTCCCATGTCATTCTTAATGATACCATTGCTGATGACATCATTCCCACATCATTGTTGATGACATCATTCCTGTAAGCTTCTGTTTGTGAATGTTCTGGATGTGAAGTGGCTCATGTATTGTCAGTGTACAGTGTGTTGGAGCTTCATGTCCATGATCCATGAACAGTGCGCTGGGGCATCATGGTCGTGACAGCTTTGTGATAAGGAATGTGATTTCTGGCTTACCCTTGTTGGTGATTTCCTTTCATTTTAAATTTTGTGATGGTTTTCCTCAGTAGCTTTGATCCTAGAATTACATGTGGACATGTTTGTGCTGATGCTTTTAACTGCACTGAAGTAAACTTGTGTACCACAGAAATATGTATGTGTGCAAACCTTGTTTGTTTGTTGTTGTTTTTTTTTTTTTTTTTTTTTTTAATGGCATGGGGTATAATTGAGTTTTTGTGTCCATGATATGTTCTAACTTGCAAATGGTCTGATGTGTTCCAAAAAAAAAAAATGTCTCCTCTGTAACTTTTATTTTTTTCTTCTTCCCCTCTTGCATGGAGAGACAGACAGGTGAATGTATCTACCATCTGCATTTGTCATGCTTATGGTGTCTTTCAGTTGTCAGAAGTCATCCTTGAGGTATGCATTTAACAATGTGGTTTGGTTGGTTCATCTTACATAAGTCTGCTTATGTATTTTTTTTTTCACCAGTTTTGTAGTTATTCTAGGTTGGTTTGCTTGTTTTTCATCTCAGGAGGCGCTGTGTTTTGTTCTTACGCTCTCTGGGATTGAATCACTGGTTTAGATTAAGAATTTCAGCTCATCTTGAACAGTGTGTGGGTGATAGTTGTCAGTTTGTTCTGAAATACTTACAACTGATTTTTCTGTCTCAGGTGCAATCTTATTTCAACAGTTTTATTATGTCTTTTCTATGTGTGTGTATGTGTCTCTGAAAAACATCTCTGTAGTTTTCTTGAAAGAAGAGCTCTTAAGCTGAGATTTCTTTCGGCCAGGGGGATCAGTAAAAGTTCTCTGTTGTGTGTGCGTGTGTGTGTGTGTGTGTTTCATTGAAGAAGAAGAAGGGAAAAGAAAAACAGGGAGAAAAATAGGGTTTAGAGTGTGGACAGAGCAGATCCAGATTTTGGAGGAAGCAAAGATGCAAATGTGCACATGGAAACAAAACTCTTCAAAGTTATTTCTCTGCAGCACACGAGTCTCTCTGTTTCTTTCTGTGAAAATAGAGAAGAAAGAGAGAGCACATTCAGTAGTCAGATGATGTGCTGTCATGTACACTTTTGAAAACCAGCCGAACAATGAACACTTCTGCAGGAAAAAGCTGACAGCAGGGGAACTGAAAGGAAAAAACAACTCTTGACACGCTAAAATCATTTATTGGTACATAGTCTAAATCCCATGTCTACTATTGGCTCTGCTGAAGTTAGGTCCAAATATCATTATAATTCAACAGGCAGTGAAAGGATTAGAATATAAAATTCAGAACTGTTTATTATGGATTTCTTTTAATTATTGATTTCGTTAACCTCCACCGGTCCCCACTCTTCTTCTCACCCCACCCCCACCCCTCATTAAAAAAAAGGGGGGGGGGGGGGGGGATCAGCAGATGCCCAGGTCAGCATTATGACCCTGGTTCCTCGTCACGCAGCCAGTTGGAGAGAGAACCAGGGTTTCATATCAAAGCGGTTTTCACTATGGCAAAAGCAGATCTTCCAAATTCCTGCTTTCACACCCACAGATTCTGCACTGGGTATGTCATATTTTTGTTGTTTTGGAAATGTTAGAAACCCACACCAGTAGCTTGCCCTGTCTGTCCATGTGAGTGGGTTTTATAAGCTATGGTGGATGCTAGTTATGTCAGATGTATAAGTTGCTTTATGTAATGGTTTGTATTTGTGTGTGTGTTTGCGTTTCTTGAACACTACAAGATTTAGTGATGGTATCAAGGATACTACATTTTCTTTAAAAGAAAAAGACACCTGGCTTAATGTTGGAGTTTCAGTAAGGGGCAGGTTTTCTCCTCCTTTCCACAAGATGTAGCATGTGCTCTCATATTATGGACCATGGTCCTTTGTACATAACATACTTGCATACATGCAAGAACCTGTAGCAAAAAAAAAACCCAAACAGTCCAGTTTGATATGTATCAACAGCAGGATCTGACAAAACAAGGTGTGTCGCTGTGTATTCCCCCCCAAGCGACAACCTGCGACTTGAGGACTTGAGACCTAGTCAACCTCCCTTGTTTTTTCAGCTGCGAGACAGTCTGGTTTGTTTGATAAAATCATGGAAAAACTTGGGGGGGGGGGGGGGGGGGGAATCACTGTGGGCTTGATATTAACCTAAAAGGGTTAAAAAAGCAGAAATTAAAAAGAAAAATTCCCCTCTTTTGATGTAGTCCTTTTTTTTTGGTTATTCTGATTCCTCTGTGTGTCAGGGCACCTTGTGTGTGTTAGCTCCCCTTTCTTTCTTGTAGCCAAGTTAGGTTGAGGGTGTGGTACATGTTATCCAAATTTTCACTTCATCTGAATGGGCTGCCAGCTGATGTGTATGCCATCTGTTAACTTAATTTGTGTGTGTGTGTTCACAAACTTGTACATGTTTTACAAAGTCTGTGAATGTAATTGATAATGTCAATGCATTTGATTTTTCTTTTATGTGATTGGTTATTATGCTCTGTTGCTGTTGTTGACGTGATTGTTTTATCCGCCATTGTGCCCAAAAGACCCAAGTGGGAGGCTGAACATGAAATGTGAATGAATGAGAGCTGACATTGTGGGTGCTGTTATCTTTGGTCTTGGCTGCTTCACCAGCCTTTGTTTCTACATCTACAGATTATCGGTCTCCAGGTATTTATTGATGAAAAAGAAGAGGCGGTCTTTGCTGCTGTTTTATATTGGATGGTTGAATTGTGCATTTGACTAATACATCTTTATGTTTGTTTGTGTCATTATACCATTTTGTGGTAAGTTCGTGTGAGTCCATGAATACATGCCCAAGCTTTCAAATTGTACTAAATAGTATGGCACCGTGGCTATCATCAGGGGGGGTCAGTGATGAGTAAAATGTAACATTATGCTGAATTTACTGCTGTAGGGTGTATATTCATGCTGTTGGATTTGAGATCACGCGAGGTCTGTGTCAGTTCGAGTCCTGCAGTAAAACGGGCAGCCTTGGTGCGGTAGTTAGCATGGCATACTGGGAGGTCAAAGGTTTCAGTGGGGTTGTTGGCCTGGCTGCTCCCAACCCACAGCTGTGCAGCATTAACAGCTCAGTGGGAAGATCAGAACCATGGTGGAGTTTCAAACCCTTGGTGGATCCTTCTCCAAGTAGTTCAGACTTCCCGTCAGTGCTGCAGCTGCCTGCATCTCTCAGGCCTGGTTGGTGCTGGAATTTGTTTCAAGAGGAAGCACAGAGTCTAGAGCCCTGTAATGCCCTCTGGAGCTGAAATGGAACTCAAAGGCATCATCATCTTCATCCTAAATGAATACCTCATCTCTTCATCTGCTGCTCATTCTGTTTCTTTCCTGCACCTGTTCCCATGGGGAATTCATGACAAGGTCTGTGGAAGCCAGCAAGTTCATTGGGTTTTGATGGCACCCTGTAGAGGAAACTTAAATGTTTTTTTTTGATGTGCAGTTCTCGTCATCAGCATGGTGCTCAGCTGATGGTGAGCTGGGCATATTAGGTCAGAACAGGCATCTTAGAATACCACCAAAGTGAATCAACAGCAGAGCAGCATCTCCTCTGATGGGATGCCTCATGATGAACTGAAATTGATCACTCTCTGTGGATGTTGGCATTGAGGTTGCAGCAAGACAATCCCCAGCGTAGCGATGAATGGAGAGGTTGAAAAGGGCAAAGTGTAAAACGTTATCACTGAGAAACCATGAAGAAGTGAGACAGCAAAACAGGTATTTAATCAGAGATGAATTGTGAAATCAGTTCACTATGAAGCAGCTTTCATGACAGCCAGAGGAAAATACACAAAGAATGATTTCTTAGAGTCATTTTCATACAACTGTTTATTGATCTGGACTGGTTAAGTTACAGCTGTGGTTTGTGTTTTGGGACACTTATTGGGGTAGTTGGACACTGGACAAAATCCTGTGGGAAAAGAGTCTTTTGTAGATGTCGATCGGATGGCAGGGGACCTACCCTACCCTGTTCCTTCCAGTTCTGAAATGAAAAAAAAATCTGAAAGCACTTTACAGTACGCATTCTAGAAAAAAATTGTCATGCCTGTGGGAAAATAGTCTTTTGTAGGCATCGATCAGATGGCAGGGGACCTACCCTACCCTGTTCCTTCCAGTTCTGAAATGATGAAAAAAAAATCTGAAAGCGCTTTCCAGTACACATTCTAGAAAAAAATTATCATGAAAACATGTGATTAGCAAATATTGTGGACAAAATGCAGATGAAGTCACCACCCTTAAACCCCTCTTCCCCTGTCCAGAAATTTTGGGCGAGGTTCTTTATTTGCTAGGTGATAAATTGCTTGCGACCCCTGCTCTCAGCTTTGTAGTGACTGAACTTCATTCCATCGTTCAGCAAAATTAAGTTTTCCCCCGTTTCTTCCTCTTCAGTCTCCCCTTCCCACCGCCACCGAGTGATCCGCCCCTTTGCCTGCCAGTGATTCCCTAATCTCAGGAGTTGCAGTGATCAGTCATAGAGAACGGAAGCTGCCATTTCCGAGGTGTATCCCACAAACCAATTTTTTGCCGACCTGTTCAGAATGATTGAACCAAGTGCCTCGCTTGTTGGTGGACAGTCACATTGCTCGGCCAGCCAAGGTGGTGGTGGTGTGGGGGAGGGAAGCAGTAGTCTAGCGCTGCGGTATCTGCTCGTGCATGATTACTCCCATGGATTAAGGCTTGTGTTTTTCTCAGGGAATGTTCCTCAAAAGCAAGAGCTGCTGTCAGTTTGGTGTGGAATTCCAAAATCTGAAGGTGGCATCACTGTGTGCATCATGATGATCCACCCAGGCATCAACTGCTCAGTCATATACCACGGAAAAAAAAAAAAAAAAAGAAAGAGAGAAATGAACATTAATGACCATTTTGATTGGGTCATTTATGCCGTCTGTAAGCGAGCTCCTGTAAGAGTAGTGCACAGCATGAATACCAGAGAAAATCGAAGCATATGGCAGGATGAGTCTTGATTGTCATGAGAAGAAGCTGTTTCATACAGAAATTATGGTCGCTCACAAAAGTGTTTTCAATTTTGCATGAAAGTGTCAAATTGTATCTTCAGAAAAACACACTCGGGACAGATGTCATGATTGGGACCAGAGCTCATGTTCTGTATATTTCTGAGAGCAGTCTTTGGATTATTTTACACGTTAACCTTTGATGTATGTTGCCTAACATTTTTACATTAAATGTTGCGAGTCTCTGGGAACATGCTTTTTTTAAAAAGAGGAATAACATCTCGCCGTGCGTCATGGTTCTTCAGTTCTTACTTACCTTTAGGACTAAAGTCTCTTCAAACACTGTTGGGCTTCAGAGAACCATGCTTTTCCTGAAGGACTAAAGCCTTGCTGTAGTGGTGTTTTGCTCTGCGTTACAAAAAGAGTTTTTGGTACAGATGCAGGGCCAGGCTGTATCGACAGCCATAGGTTTTGTGGAGATAACTTAAAAACTGACCATTGAAATTATGACTTGGTCATTTAATAAGCTCAAAAAAAACTGACAGTTAAAATCATGACCAAGTCATTTGATAATGTACGAAGAAAAAAATCAACTGAACGTACGGTGACAGGCATGATAGTGTAGTCAGCGTGATCTGTCGGCTGTTCCTCCGTCGCTGCCAAGTCTTCATATCGGAACAGTTTAAAATGGGGAATCCTAAAGATGATGTAAATCAATGCATTGTTTTCATGACTTGTCTTCAGAGCCAACTCATCAACTGGAAAGGGTTCCAACATGACATGGCCATGTGTACAAGTGATTGCCAACTTGCATATAGTTTTGGGTTTTGATTCTGTTGTCACTTTTTAAGAAAACTCTTAAGTATTTCATACGCTTCATTGATTGATTCCATTTCTGGGTGCAGCATGTGTGTTGATTGATGTAAAAAGTTTTGACTGAGTCAGTCTCATAGGAACATGAACACATGTGAATGGATGCCCTAAGATTTTGACGATTCAGATTCTACAGTAATGAATTTGTGATTCCTGTATAAAAAGAATGTAAGTTGGAGTGTTTGGTGTTTTTTTCTTTTTTTTTTTTTTTTCAAGTAGATGTAAATTCCTCTGTAGGTCCACAAGAAGAAGGAAGTCCACTTGAAAGAAGAGGGAGAGAGAAAATCCCAACCACTCTTCATTTTTTTTTTTCCAAGGCAGTCTTATCTTCTGCGCTCAGCCTAGTAGCATTGCCTCCACGTCGCTCTTTCCGCCTCCCTTCTGCTCCTCCATCGTCTACAGTCATAGTCTGGCCTGGCCTCCCACAGCCCTGGCAGTCCACAGGGAGCAGTCGAAGTCAAGTCATCATGAGGCAACCCACCAAGCAGCATTGCACTGCTGCCGAGTCACTTCACTGGTGTTCAGTGGTGCCTTTTCTGATTCAGCATAAGCAGGATACCACCTACTGAGCCTCTGACTGATGACAGTAATTGCTTAGTCACGGAGGCAGCATTAGCAAGGTGTCCCTCTGGAGGACGCTACTACATCAGCTCCCATGAATTTGCTGTTACAGGTGACCCCAACAAATCAAAACCAGAGGCATAGACGTGGAGAGGTAATGGAGACTGAGGTCAACATGAAAATAAGGCACAAAGGGACTCAGAATTTAAGGCAATTGATCAAAGAGGATGAGGACGATGAAGAGGATGCTATGGATTTCCATTCTTGTCTGACACTGCCTGACAGGCTGTGCTCTGTGCTTGCTTTCGTAATTCATCTAGGCATCGGCCAAGCCCAAGAGGCACAGACACCTGCAGTGTTGGTCAGGACGTTTGAACAACACAGGGAGATGCATCCATTAAGATGGTAACCATACGGCATGGTCCCAGTCTTCTCTCAGGGCAGGTCAGAAAAAATTCCACAAATAGGGGGTGGTGGAGGTGGAGTGGAGGGGGAATGAATAATAGCTGAACATATCTGGCCACTAGGCTTAGATGACATTTACTCTGTTCTTATCAAAGAAACTGGTTTGTATAAACTACCTCTCTGTCTCTTTTATGGACGAATAATGATACATATGTACGGCTAGGTGCTTTGCTGAATTCTGTGAACTTTCTTGTGGTTGGTTAGAAGTGGATGGAGTCAGAATCCCCACGATACAGGCTAGACAGACAAGTTCAGCCGCCTGTCATCGCAGCTGGTGTATTTTTCAAAGTTTTGCTCAGAGCTCTCTCTGCAATATGTTCCGGTGCAAATTTCTCCCCCAGGATTTTTTTTTTTTCTTTTTAGTTTGTGACAATACTGTTTGTTTTTGCATGCTTCCTTAACGGGTAGTTGAGCCTTGCAATGAAAAAGTTGAGCAGGAGAGGAAGGGTTAAAGGGTGGAGTGTTTATGGATGAAATCTTGATCAATGTTGTGTAATAGTTGCTTGTTGCTGACTTACCATGACTAAGTTTTTGCCAATTTGAAAATAACTTTATGGTATTCTTGTGTTTCAATCATGGAACAATCTTTATTTATCCGCTTACTTGGCTGATTTTAAATTTATGGACTCCATTCATGTACAGTTTGTTGCCAGTCCATTTTGCCTTTCTCACAACCCCATCCCCCCCCCCCCCCCCCCCCCCCTCCCCCCCCCCAGATTCTTTATGGTCTTCTCCAAAGGTATCCTGTGTTTGGGGTTTTATTTCAATCTGCATTTATCTCTTATCTGTCTGCCATCTTTTTTTATGAATAAACTACTATCTTGTTCATTTTCTAATTCATCTGCATGTGTGTGTGTGTGCATGCGTGTGCAGCTGTGTTCGTATGAATTGTGTCGATCTTTTGCAGTTTTTTTTTTTTTTTAATACATGATTTTCTCCCGTTTCATTGCCATTATCCTTCTGGCTCACTACATTTAAGTTTGTTCCTAATTGGAGAACTAGCACATGAAGAACTAGCACTAAAACGGATTGGTGATCAACACTACAAACCAGACTTGTAGAATCAGGACTTAACTTGTTTTGGGATTTATTCTGAATCCTTGTATTCTAATGGGTACATTGTTCCATGTTCAGCTTGCTTGTGGCCTTCTTCATTAGCTGGGCTGCAAATGTATAACTTCAACTGAATGAGTGACAGGACCAATTCAGACTGAACAGTCACTACACAGCCTTTTGCCTCCTTTCAGTTTTTGATTTGTGCTGTTCCTCAGCAGGGCACTCGCTCTGAGCAGGGACGGGTCGCCTGAAATACCGCCTTCACATGCAAAGTCAAAACACACTGGGTACTTTTGAGTGTGCGCATGATCAGCTTCGCCATGGAGGCAGCCACACTTTGTTTTCAGATATTTTTTTCCAGGAGATTAAAGATTCCATGGTTAAAAGCAGTCCATACCAAAAGTGCAGTTAACAATTCACGACCAGGCCTCAGATTTTGTCTGAAGTGTAATAATTTCATTCCCAGATAATGGGTAACTATACTATAAAAAAGGGAAAAAAAAAAAATATATATATATATATATTATGCTAACACTCTCTCCCCCTCTCTTTCTTCAAAATACAGTTCTAAATTGCCATAGTAAACAAATGAAATTAAGATGGAAGTTGAACAGTTGAAGGTTGAAGTCCAATAGCCTGTAAGAGGTTCACAGGATCTGCAACATAGCCTGACAGAAGGTAAACACCATCCCTCTGTTCCTCTGACCTGAATCTGGAACCCACTTAGTGGTGGCTGGACAGAGAGAGGATTCAGACTGCCAAAATCCATCTCTGCTGTAAGTTTAAATTACAGTCATCGAGAACCACTTGCATTCGTCTTCCTACAATCTGGTAAATAGTGAACAGAAAAATGTCAACCACGGACACATGAATAAAGTACTTTCATTGAACTAAACCAGTGAGGAAAAAAAAAGGCTGTGGATTGAAACCTCTAGTCTGCTTTAGCTGTCCTATCTACATTTCAAAGTATGGACATCTACATTTAGATAAAGGAAGCTACTGCATGCACTCCACCAGGATGGTACAAGGGGTGATGGCACCAAACGAAGTGATGGTCAGTGCATCCCAAAAGGAGTCTTCCCTGTAAGCTAACTGCAGAGTGAAGCTTCAGCACATGCTTCAGTACATGAACTCTCATACATGCATGAGAGAATTCATAAATATACTACCCATCATTTGCTATGGTTCAAATTTGGAAAATATGTAAATGAACTGTGAACTGTTAAATGTACGAATCACAGACAATTCAAGTCACTTGTGTACTGGCCACAAGCAATGTGCAGGGTGACAAGCATCTACCAAACCATTCACTTTGCACCTTGCTACTATTATCTTCTGTCTGTGTATTATGGACCTAGTGATGTTGAGCAGTGTTTGTGCTGGAGTACCCAGTGCAGAAAGCCCAGTTTTAAGAAAATACATGAAGGAAAATGAAATGCCCATTTCAAAACAAAGAAAAGTTAAATGATTTACAGATGATAACTGCCCACACACACAGTGCACTTGCACTAGTACCTATAACTGCTCATGCAAGAAATAAATACACAGTAGATGCACATAAACACTACATTCTCTCTCAAATCATTTTATTATGTCTGGGGCCGTGTATGTACACAAGTAAAATCAAAGGAGAAAAGAAATAAAAAAACGCTTGGAAAAAAAAAAAACAGACTGAATTACCACTTGAACCAGTCTCCTTTTCTGAAAAGATACGACAACCTGGGGGGGGCATATTTTTGTCTATGCAGAGCAAGGGGATTCACCGAATACGTAAGTTAGACAATGAGCCAGTGTGTATATTGCAAAGTCAATAACTGATTTGATAACAGACGAGTCCCTCCAACACTTATGATGCTGCAACCACGGTTTCCTATTTCAATGGAGGGAAAGAGTAAAGCAAGTCCATCTAATGTAGATGCTATGATTTGCTGTCCATCACAACTTGTGTTCTGGAAAACAACAATTTGTTCTGTAAAGGAGTTGGAAAAGGGGCTAAGGTAAGGTAAGGTAAGGTCATGTTGCTTATAGTGCAAGTTGACCCCTCTCTTGCCAGAAAAGGGGTTGGCAAAAGAGAGGGATCAATTTTCACATACTTTTTTTTTTCCCTCTGTCACCCCCTCCTGCCTCAATTCCTCTGCATAGGAATAATAAATCTTGTTTCACTTCTTACAGAACATCCTACACTGGTTTCCAGAACACAAACACATGGAAACACACCTTGACTAGGGAACTTGATCCAACACAACTGGCATGGCAGAAGCAGTCCAGTAATCTTTTTTTTTAGAAATCCCTGCTCTAACACACACACACACACACACACACACACACACACACACATTCTCTCTCTCTCACACTCGCTCACTCTCTCATGCGCTCGCACACACAGCCTGCTATTCTCCCTTCATCACATCACGGCTCTATCCCTTCCCTCTCCATCTACTCAAGAAATGTGTGGTGAAATCAACCATAAACTCCCCCCGAACATACATTCAGTGACAGAGAACCATGGAGAAGGACACAATTCTTCACAGCATTCACCACCATTTGGCCTACTACCTCCTCAACTTCTTGTGGGAAAAGACACCCCCCCCCCCCCCACCCCCCAAGAACAAAATCGAGACGTTTGCGACTGTGAGACTGAGCTGATACATCACTTGAAACACCAAATGTGTTGAACAACAACACACCAAGGAGCACCAGTGATGGGGGAAAAAGAACATGGCTGTGGATCTCCCTTGTCACAGCTATGATTCTATGGACGTTCCTTACTTCCCTCACCACACTGTTGTCAATGGTACATCTTGGACCTCGCTTCCATTACCCATCATGTATCCTACCTGTATGCATATATGTACATACAAACCAAGCACTTTTCAACTCTCTTTCCATCACTCACATACACACACACACATGAAGATGAAGGATAACAAACGGCAGCTTTCCCCATGACGACCATATACAGACTGCTCCTTGTGGGCGGAAGGTGAAGGCTCTGCAGTCGGACCTCCTGGGTGTGGCTGGCAGGTAAGAGCTGAGTGGGAGTAGTACCAATGACTGAGAAAGCATGGAAGATGAAACGGTTAAAAGACAACACACACACATACACTACTGGCAACTTTGACTGAGAAGGAAATAACAATGGTGGACATGAAAATGAACTCGAAACAAGAGACATGAAATTCGCAGTGCTGAGCTATCACCACGGAAGTGCATCAAATGCTGAATCCATGGTGGGTCATGTCATAACGACTTGTGGACTGTGGGGCTGAAGGCGTGACAGAACAAAGCTGAATTTGGCTGCATATGGGGGAGCCTAGAATAAACCTGTTCCTAGCTGCCTGACTAACGCAATTCTGCTGAAACTGTACCTGCATAAGAAAACAAGCAGCGTAGAACATCACCGATTGACTCATGGAGATCCCACAACGCTTTCTCCTTTAGCACTGGCAGTTCGGCTATTGCAGACTGGAAGCGACTCTACTGATGGCTCAGCAAAGTAATACAACAGAAACAGCTTAATTAAAAGATGAGACCAGAAAAAGGACCAAAAAAAACATACAAGGCAGAACCAAATTTTGCATCGGCCTTCTGTTATCCTCTACCTGACAAAAGTAGAATCATGTCCAGGCCAAATGTACCCACTCTATCTCGAGTCTACACTGGCCAACCAAGACCTACACTTTACAATCCAAACCTCAGAAGGTACCCCTGTGCCATCCAGACAACATGCTCTACAGGACTAACAGTGAGACCTCGGGCAGAATAAACCTGTTTAGGGTCTCCATCCACAGTCTTTCTGCCTTGCCAGGGATGGTTCCAAGTCATGTGGTATAACGGGAACTGCATGACTTCCAACCAGTCACCAACATTTCTATCTGCCTCCCCGCTGGGTCTCCCTCTCTCCAGAACCCCTGCTAGGGCAGCCACAGTGTTCAAAATCAGAAGCAGGTGATGCTGAAGACTTGAACCATCAAAATCTAACCAGCAATTCACCACAGGCCAAGCTCAAAAACTCCATGTCCGCCACTCACACTACAATAGTGTACATGAACTTTTTGGGTTGAGGACTGGGACCATTAAAACCTAACCAGCAATTCACCACAAGCCAAGCTCAAAAACTCCACGTCCACCGCTCACGATACAAAAGTGTATATAAACTTTTGTGGGCCGAGAACTGGGACCATCAAACCCAGCTGGCAATCCACCAAAGAGAAAGCTTACAAACCCAGGTCATTTGCACAAAGAGGACAAATGAACACAAATTTGTTCCCCTCATTAACTCACCTCTCTGGAGCTCCAGATCTCCCTTCACTGGTTTTTCTCTCAAAAACTTCATTACAGACCTCTGTCGCTAAAAGCAAAAGTAAGAGACTCGCTCCACATTCACTTGGTGAGATGCGCTGACAAGCTGGCAAGTTTCATTTCTGTGTTTTGATGATCCTGTTTCCTGAAGATATCAGACCTTCATCAGATAAACAAATCTCTCTCTCACACACACATACACACACACACACACACACACACACACACTACTACTACTACTACTACTACTACTACTACAAGCATGCACGCACACACACACACACACACACACACACACACATGCTACTAATCACACACATGCATCAAGAGAGAGCTAAGCCATCCCCATTAGCAATACAACCAACTACTTTCTTCCTCAGAAAGCATCCATACAATCTCACGATATACTTGACCAACAGTCTTTAGGATGGGTGGGTGGGGATGGCGAATGGGGGAGGGGGGGGGGGAGAAGGTATGGGGGAAGATCAAGATTATGTTGATAACTGACAAAAACCATAGTAAGGGCAGACAAAATAAAAAAGGGGGGGGGGGGGGGGGACAGAAAAACGCAAATAAAAAACAAAACATAAAAAGTTAATTCACACCAACTAACATGCCACAGCCAAGACAGTGTTTCTCATCCTCACAAGATTAGATGCACATACAGATGAGTCAGGGTGACAATGTCTTCATGTGTGTGTGTCTGAAAATGTCCAAAGAAATAACGCGTGTCACTATGAATTGTCGTCTCTCCGTGTCCAGGCGTGGTGCTTTGCTGGAACCGCCGCTCTCCCCCTCCTCCTCCAGCTCCGCTCGCTCACTGTCACGCTTCTTGCTGGTTTTCTGAAATGTTACAGTTCACTCTATTTCAGAGACAGAAGGAGCATGAGTGCATGTACAATACTTGCATACATATACACACAATCACCCAATATCAGCTCTAAAATTTTTTTTTTTCTTCATTCCTGCTACAGTCATCATCTTGTGCAAACTAATCATATTAAAGCTTAGTGTGAGCAGAAAATATTCACCTACACATGACTGGATAAGCATTTGTGTTCTGTACATTTAGTTACATGGAGGTGCAGGCAAACTAATCATGATTTCAACCATACCCCTTCTACAGAGCTTTACATCAGCATGTGAACCACAATCTCCCTCGTACTGGAAATCTGCATTGGTCTGACAGTGAAAACTTGCAACTATCTGCCTGGGGATCAAACACATAAGTTTGCTCGTGTCTGTGCTCAAATATGACTTTCTCTCATCAGATGTATTTGGGTTAAGTGAATGGCAAGAATGTGACTTGCCATGGCAAGCCATTTGCTCACCAAGTGAGGAGGTGAAACATCTTGCAGTGTGAGAAGACATGTCTCAGACAGATGCTCTGCATGGCACACACGACCAGTGACAACGACTGGCAGCAATTCCACAAGTGGTGAAAGTCCAATACTTCTTGCAGTCCTCAAGCTGTGTACTTATGCATGGTACAGGAACGTATCTGGCCACACCTTCCAGTCCCAGACCACTCGGTGGGGTACAGAGGCAGGTGGACATCCCAGAGGCAGAGTGAAGAAATGCAGGATGGACAACATAAAAGACTACGCGGGTGCAACTCCTTAGCTCTCCAGTGTGTGATGAGAACAGGACTTTGATGATCCTCGCTCCACCTGATCAAGCCTCTGTCGTGGCATTCCCACAACCCACTGTAATGAGTACTGATGAGATGATGCAATGACACCAATAATGTTCAGACATTAGCCACACCTTCCCAGAGTGCTTTAATGTAAGGTAAGGTAATGTTGTTGCTTATAGCCCAGCCGATTGTAAAGGGCCATATCAGGGCTTTCACTGCGTTGAAGTCAATTCCTAAGTCATTTAAAAAAAAAAAAAAAAAAAAAAAAAAACTCATTCACACAACCCTTTAAAATACACTACCTACAAACACACCGCAAATATATGTTAAAAAAATCTTTCTTCTGTGAAATCTTAGATCAGATGAAAAGTGATTATCTCTTTTGAAATTCACAGATAATATCAGGTGGGACATCTCTGAACAAGGTTTTCATCAAGTCTGCTGCATAATGTATATGTCTCACACGATGCAAGTCCCAACACTCTTAGAGAACATGTTTCACTGTGAGTGGTACATGACATGAAATGCACCACAGAGCTTCTTCACCTTTTAAGGGATAAGAATGGGTGTAAAAGGAGTGGTCTGGATGCAAAATGGCACATGATTGTTTATTCTTTACAGCTGCCTCTGGAACATGGTAAAAATTCTTTCTGGTTTGGACGGATTTGAAATAGTTTGTTATTCATCTGTAACTTCCATTCCTCTTGCAGGAGGTCTTTGATGTAAGCCTGGGCTTTGGGTTTCAGATCAGAGTGAGGGATCAACAACCTGCTCAACTCTTTCTTTGTGGCACTCTTGGCAAGTTGATCAACCAACTCGTTGCCTCAAAAGCCCACATGACTGGGAACCCTGGTAAAAACTATGTGTATCCATCTGATTTCAGAGAGGTGTACAATTCAAATGATTTCAGCAATTGTGGGTGCTTGAGGTTACGGTTGTCAATGGCCTCCAAAGCAGAAAGGGAGTCTGACAAAACAAGGAAATCTTTATGTTTGGATATGGAGACCATTTCACGAGCTAGGACCAAAGGTTAGCAGTTTAGATGGAGCTGTCAATAGGAATATGTTTAGAGAGCATCTCTGAGAAGGACCTGTTGCACAAAACGCAGCAGAGGCAACCCCCTCCTCAAATTTGGAACTCTTGGTGAACATTCTTTTGCAGGATGGACACTTCAGAAAAAGGACCTGGACACCTAGTAACTAGTGGTATCTTTACAATACCAAACCAAACCTCCGGAGTGAAGAAAGTATATGGTGGGTCAGCAGGAAACTTGGATAAATCACAAACCACCCCAAGGTCTATATCTGCATTGTCAGAATGGGGAAGAATACGAATTCCCAAAGGTGGAATGGAACTTGGGTGGTCATTGATTTCTTTAGAACTTGGGGTCAAAAATAGTATCATATGCATGGTTTTGGGGTTCAGAAGAGAGATTAAAACAATAGTTCAAGGTAAGTTTCAGGCCACAGTTTGCGAGGGATGGTTCTCCTGTCTCAGCATACAGGCTATAAATAGGGGTGGTGCGGAATGCACCCATACAGAGTCAAAGCCCTTGATGATGGATGGGATCTAGACTTTTCAGGTAGGAAGGTCTGGCCAAGCCATAGACTATTCACCCATAGTCCAGTTTGGAGGGATCACAGCCCTGCAAACATGGAGAAGAGTTTTTTCTTGTCAGCATCCCAATCTGTGTGTGCCACAACTCTCAAGAGTGTTCAGTGCTTTCTGACAAGCAGTTTTTAAGAAGAATTAGATGTGACTTTTCAAGTTCAGTTTTTGATCAAAAGTACATCCAGAAATCTGGCTTCTTTCATACCTGGAATGCTGGCTTTATCCAGATGAATTTCTGGATTGGTAAAGAACTGACAGAAATTGTGAAAATGGTTACACTGTGTTATGGTGCTTGCAAAGGTAAACCTGTTTACTTTGGCCCACTGTTGAATTCTATCCACACAAAGTTGGAGTTGACACTGTACGCTGGCATAAGAGGCTCCAACTGCGTAGAATGCGAAGTCACCAACAGAGAGGACTCAGAACCAGTTTATTAATTTGACAATCTTGTTAATTTTTTGACACTGAAAAGAGCAGGAGAAAGTATGCTCCCTTCAGGTACACCCAACTCCTGCCCCTGGATGTCAGACAGCCTGGTGCCAATACAAATTTGGAACTGCCGATCAGTTCTGAATAACAAAGGCAGATGACCATGAAAACCCAGTTTATCAAGATCCATAAGAATTCCCTTTCTCCAGATCAAAAAAGATAGCAACTACATGTTGTTTATTAATGAAGGCATGGCGAGTGGTGGTTTCAAGGACTTAATGGCCAACGTTAGAGTGGTACTTTCAGAATCTGCACTGTTCATTAGCTAAAAGGCCATCAGTTTCCAGCTTCCATATAACGACGGAGTTGACCAACTTTTCCATGAGCTTGCAGAGGCAACTGGTCACAGCTACTGGATGATAATTTGAGGGGTTGGTAAGGTCCTTTCCAGGCTTAGGGATTGGAGTGATCAGGGCATTTCGCCAGGATGGCAGAAAGCACCTGTGGTCCAGGTATGGTTGCAGACTGTCAGAAGGGTCTGAAGACAGCTCGCTTGGAGATGTTTCAGAAGCAGATAATGAATATCATCCAGGCCAAGGGCAGAATCATTGCAGGTCTGCAGAGCCGACTGTAGCTAATCAACTGAAAATGGGTACATTGTACACTTCAGAGTTGTCTGAAGTAAAGTTGTATGAAGATTTTTCTCTCAGTTTTTTTTTTTCAAAGAACAGCAGATTAACTTAAGGAGGACAATTTTTGTTGAACGGTGAAAAAACAACAAGTTGGCAACATCTTTGTCAGTTATCAAAATATTGGCTAGTTTCAGGTGATGAATTGTTGGGCTGGTGTTCTTCCCCCTTTGATTTTCTTGATGATTTTCATTTTTCTTGAATGTTTTAGATGTCAGCTTGGAGCAGAAGTCTCTCCAAGACTGACGTTTACTGACTTTAAGAATGTGTCTCATTTTGGTTCGGAGTTTTTGGTAGGCTCCAGCATTGGGAGCTGAAGGTTTTGGAACACCAGACACTGACCCTCTTTGTGTTCTCTTGTGATTTGTTGGCAGTCAGTCAGAGTTGAACTGAGGTGTTTTGGGCAGCTGGAGTTTATTGGAAGACATTCGAATACAGGTTTTTTTGCTGACTCAGTCAAGGTGTTAGTCAGATATTCTGCTGGGTCCTAACTTTGAAGAATGTCAGTTTCCTGGAGCTCCTTTGAAATATTTCCAGCAAAAAGATTCCAATTTACCTTTTCATAATTAAGGTGTTGTGGGACAGATGAGTTTTCAATGGATTTTTAACATAACAGGAAAATGACCACTTCCATGCAGATCATCATGGACAGACCACTCACAGTCCAGGACCCATACCAACAGATCAGTACACGAAAGCACACCATTAGAACAGTGCATAAATGTAGGAGAGCCATCATTCAGACATAACAGATCTAACTGAGAAAAACATCCTCCAAAAAGAGACCTCGGGATGACACACCCACATTACTCCAAAAAGGATTGTGGCCATTAAAGTCACCCAACAGCAAACAGGGGGCACATGTGGCCATTAAAGTCACCCAACAGCAAACAGGGGGCACACAGGGTGAGGAAGTTCTTCGATCAGACTGACAAGGTCCTGAAGACTTATCAAAACAGGTAGATACAACAAGCCAACTGAAACGGTTTTATGGAAAGTCTCTCACAGCTACTGGCTGAAGAGGGGAAGCAAGAGCAACAGGGCTAAACAGCAAAGCTTTATGGATAAGAAGACCAACGCTGCCCGTTAATCCCAGTGTGGAAGCTGTGCAGGTTTTGAAAGAATACTGATCCAGAACGAGTGAAGGCCTTCCAGCTTTGATTTTTTTTTTTTTTTTCCCTGAAGAACTATGACCTGAGGTTTAATAGTATGGCACAAAAGCTGCAGCTCCTCAAAGATAGCATTGAAACCACAGATGTTCCAATGATCTAATGTAATATCCACAGCACAGAGGACAGACAGGACAGTTCATCTCCATGTCTTCATCTGCCTCTAATAGAGAAAATTATATTTTGAAGAGGGATGGGTTTGTTTGGCTCTCCAGAACATTGGCAGACTTGCCCGCAGGCTGAGATCGCTTAGGTTTTGGAGATGGTGCGCTGGCTTTTTATTCTGCTGGCTGCTGGCAATCTGATGAGTGGTGGATTTAGCACCCCCGCCAGGGACTTTGGTTTAGGAGGTGGTGGGTTTGCCTCCACCGTGGCCAGACACTTTCTATTGCACTGTTTCAGAAAAACGGAACACACTGATCTGACAGGAAACAAAACACGCAGAAACTTTCTTCACAGCGGAAGCATACAAAGAAACTGAAGTGGCTGATTGATGAGGACCTGTTTCAGTGCCTTGAAAAAAGAGATTTTATTTTCTGTTTTAACTTTTGGGATGTTTGCTTCCTGAATCCAAACATGACAGTTGCATGAATCGGAGGGGTGGTTGCCATAGCAGTCTGCATGATGGACCGGGATCTTTACACAGCCCATCATGACCTGCTTTGCAACAAAAATCGCACACCTCCTCCCCAGAAGGGCGATTTCTGATGTGCCCAAACTTCTGGCACTTGAAGCACTGCATCAGAGACCGAATGTAAAGTTGAATGCAAACATTCAAATAACCCACTCTGATGACTTGTGGCAATGATGAGGTACAAAACATCAGAGAGAGAATGTTGGTGGGCATTCTAAATGTTCCTCTGCAAAGTGTGACCCTATGCATGTCTATGAAACCTTAGGATGGAAGTTCAGTTTTCCACTCAGTCTCCACTCTATGATCCGGGCATCTAATGACTCCCTTGGACTAGTTCAGCTCTTTATGGGGAGTCACCCTGATCTCTCTGTTTGCTGGTTTTGTGGCACTCAGCAGCTGTTCTGACTGTCACTTAGATTCGCACTGGATAAGGAAGGAGCCATTCCTAAGTCCTTTCACTGACTGAGGGTCTCCTGCAATCCCCTGAAAAACCCTGCTGAACAGCAAATGGACTCGAAGCAGAAATAGGATTGTCAAGTGACAATTGTTCAAATGGGCACTCTTCCAAAACATCAATAACCACTTATGCAGATTGAGTTGCTGAGGTGCACACACACACACACACACACACACACACACACACACACACACACACACACACACACACACACACACACACATACACACACACACACACACACACACACACACACACACAGCACACACACACACACAAACACACACATGTATACACACACATGCACACACAGCACACACAAACACACACACACATATGCACATACATACACAC